>OU015559.1:0-197118 GCA_907165065.1 Caprimulgus europaeus
TGCCAACACCCACTGCTGCAGAGCAGGGCTGAATTCTCCAGAGCCCATGGGCAGATGCCCTACTTTCCTTGGCACACTTGGCCAGCACCAAGCAGGGCTCCAGCCACAGAGCTGAAGGAAGGTCTTCTAGAAAAAGGAAAGTGTCCCTGTGTGCTACAGGGAGAGGGTTTGTGGGAAATGGCTTTGATTTTGCTCAGAGAAATCTTGCCTAACTATTCAATTTTTTTTTTTTTTTTTTCCTATGACAGTGCTCCATGCCCAGGGGAAACAGATGTTCAACAGCAGCTCCATCACCCAGTTCCTCCTCCTGGCATTTGCAGATACACGAGAATTGCAGCTCCTGCACTTCTGGCTCTTCCTGGGCATCTACCTGGCTGCCCTCCTGGGCAACGGCCTCATCATCACCACCATAGCCTGTGACCACCACCTCCACACCCCCATGTACTTCTTCCTCCTAAACCTCTCCCTCCTTGACCTGGGTTCCATTTCCAGCATTGTCCCCAAATCCATGGCCAATTCCCTCTGGAACACCAGGGCCATTTCCTACCTGGGATGTACTGCCCAGCTCTTTCTGTTTGCCTTCCTGATCTCAGCAGAGTATTCTGTTCTCACCATCATGGCCTATGACCGCTACGTTGCCATCTGCAAACCCCTGCACTACGGGACCCTCCTGGGCAGCAGAGCTTGTGTCCACATGGCAGCAGCTGCCTGGGGCACTGGGTTTCTCTATGCTCTGCTGCACACAGCCAATACATTTTCACTACCCCTCTGCCAGGGCAATGTCCTGGACCAGTTCTTCTGTGAAATCCCCCACATCCTCAAGCTCTCCTGCTCACACTCCTACCTCAGGGAACTTGGGCTTATTGTGGCTAGTGCCTGCTTAGCATTTGGGTGTTTTGTTTTCATTGTGGTGTCCTATGTGCAGATCTTCAGGGCTGTGCTGAGGATCCCCTCTGAGCAGGGACGGCACAAAGCCTTTTCCACATGTGTCCCTCACCTGGCTGTGGTCTCCCTGTTTATCAGCACTGCCATGTTTGCCTACCTGAAGCCCCCCTCCATCTCCTCCCTATCTCTGGACCTCTTGCTGTCAGTTCTGTACTCGGTGGTGACTCCATCAGTGAACCCTCTCATCTACACCTTGAGGAACCAGGAGCTTAAGGGTGCCCTGAGGGAAATGGTAACTGGGTGCTATTCTGAAGCAATAAACTTCTTGTCTTCTCCTGAAAAGCAGTTACAATATAATTGAGGGCAAGCCCAGCCTGTCTTTTGTATTTTTTTTAAAAACTTTTTTTGATGATGTCTCTTACTTGTGGTCATGTTGGCATCCCCTTTCTAATTCACTCTCTGCTTTTCTTTTCTGACTGAGTGGCTGTGTAAATGAGTACCCCCTCCCTCTGTATATTTAATCAAAATAAAGAGATTTCCAGAGATTTTTTTTTCTATATCTTTTACTTGAGGTCATCTTGGCATCCCCCCCTTTTTTTTTTTTCTCCCTGAGATCCTTCCACCAAGACTTTTTTGGAGCTGCAGGGACAGTTCCTGTGTTCGTAGGTGCAAGGGAAAAGAGTCTCAGCATGACAGCACTGCCAGGGAGCACCAGCACTTGATCTTCACAGCTGTTTTCTTCCCACTTCCACACTCTTTCTCTGAGCCCTTGTGCTGGTGGAAGGCCTGAGTGCTCTGCCAGCTTGGTCACAGTCCTGCTGCCTGGTAGTCCTGTGACCACAGGCAGGGACAGGCAATGGGCACCTCTGTGATAGAGCTGGCCTCCATAACAGCATTTCCAGAAAGGGAGGTGATCTCCTCAGGGCAGTGCCTGAAGGCTTCCATCTTCTTCCAAAGTTTCTCTCAACAATATTCCCACAAAAGCTTGAAAGCTTTGCTCAGTCTTTTCTCAGCAGCTGAGGTTCATGGACTCAGCCTCAAATATACCATGGACTCATTAGATGCCAAAAGTCCTAGAAAGCCATGTGTCTCCCATCATTTTCCTCAAGGATTAAAGACTTGTAGAGCTAGAGAGGTTTCAGGAGGGAAGGTAAAGTGGACACTTTCAATGAGCACTTGTGGTGGTTTGACCACAGACAGAACATGAGGTCCTGCACTCACTCTCCCCACCTGGTGAGATGGGATAGGAATCACAACAAAGAAGGCACAGATTAGGATGAAGGACAGGGACAGCTCCCTCACCACTTATGATCACAGCTAAAATAGACTCGATTTGGGGAACACAAATCCATTTAATTTGTTGACATTCATCGGAGTAGCACAGTGAGACATAACCATCACATCTTAAGGCACCTTCCCCCCACCCCTGCATTCTTCTCAAGTTCAAATTGCTTTGCTCCAGATTTCTCCACCTTCTACCCCCCAGCAGCACAGGGGAGAGGGAATGGGGTTTGGAGTTGGTTCACCATTGTCCCATGAAAGCCCAGGGACAAAGTGTTCCAACGTGAGCTTCCCATGGAGTCACAGACCTCCTCGGGCACAGCTCCCGGCTTTGGCATAGAGACATCCATGGGCTGCAGATGGGCCTCTGCTTCAGCGCACCTCCTCAGCCCCACGGCTCTGGGAGTCCCCCCAACTCTGGCATTAGAGTGACTCTGGGGTCTCCATTCCATCCTTGTTGTCTGCAGGGACTTCCTTTTCATTCTTCCACTCCATGCAGTTGAACTGGGTGTCTGAGGTTCTCTGTCCTCCCCTCCTCCTCCTTCAACCTGGCAATGAAGCTCACCCTTTCTTTAGGCCAATTTAGGTCTTTTGTTCAGGTCAATGTCCTCTCCTCCAGGTTCTCTCCACTTGCTTTTTTTTTAAAAAGACAGTCCTTCCCCTCACAAATATGGATTCACAGACGTGGTTTTTTATTACTAATTATCTTAGTATGGGCTTCTGGGGGGTACAGCTTGGAGCCTGAGGAGCTTTCTCAAAGCTTCTCACAAGGTGGCCCCATCCCCCACTACCAAAAACGGCCCCCACATGCACACAAACCCAACACAGCAGTCATGTGAGCTATCCCACCATGTCTCTGTAATCACAACAAGATCATGGCCCTGTGACCACACACAGATCTCCAGTTCTTCCTGTTTATTTCCCAGGCTGTGTGCATTGGGGTACAGGTATTTCAGTGAGGTAGTTGAGCGTGGAGGTTTCTGGCTCCAGTCAGATGTGATGGTGTGACTGTTGCCATTTTGGATCTCTCTCCCTGAGCCCTTCAGTTTAACGCCCATCTCACCAGGTTGGCCAGCCTGCTACCAAAGATACCCTTACCTCTTCCACACAGGTGAACTCCATCTCTGCCTAACAGGTTGCAATCCAATAAACTGCCATTACCATAAAAGCTGAAACCCTCATGACATCACCAGCCCCATAACCAGGAGTTCATATGGAATAGACGTCTGTTACTGTCTGGCCCCTTTCCTCTAACTGGCAACATGGAGGAGAAGATGACTTGGGCACCAATATTGTTCACTGCAGCCCCCAGGGATTTATAGTCTTTCCATATTCTACCCAGATTAGGGCTTGTGGTGTCATTCATCCCCACATGGAAGAGTAATAGGGGACAGTAGTCTGTTGTCTTGACAAGTTGGGGCACCCTCTCTGCAATGTCATGAACCTTTCCTCCTGGAAGGCAGCACACCTCTGGTGATTCTCTGTCAGGCAGCAGGTGGGTCTGGAGTCTTGGCTGGTGTGATGTTGTCGCTGGTGCACTGTTGTGGTAGTGATGGGAACCTGCTGTTCTTTGACTCTCAGCAGTCCCATAACTGAAGAGTCCTCTGAAAGACCAGAAAATGTGGACAACTCTTTGATTTCCTCTTTGTCCAAGACAGCTCTACCAAAAGCCCACTGGTACCCTCTTGGGTTCTTAAAATATTCTCTCCTAAGGAAATCTCTGCCAAGGACACAAAAAGCACCTGGGCCACTTACACGGGGTGCTTTGCTTATTTCAGCCTCCAGTGCAGTCAGCTGTTGGGACCTCCCTGTCTCTCCAGAAATAGACATGGGTTCTGGGCCTTTACAGTTCTGATGGCATCAGGGTGCATTGGGCACCAGTGTCCACTAAAGTCTTATACTCCTGGAGATCTGATGTGCCAGGCCACTAAATCCTCACAGTCCAATAAACTCAGGTGCCCCTTTCCTCCACCTGGCTGGAGGCAGGGCCCCTCTGATGCTGGTCATCATATCTGTCATCGATGAATGGGTATGTGTGGTACACACGGGTCACAATCCCATTGTGGTCAGTCAATGGTTGTGAATATGTATCAAAAAGTTCTTCTCATGGGATTGGGACTGAGATCAACCTTTCTACTCTGATTGAGGAACAGGTTTCTGGCAAGTGGAACAGCAATTCTCTTAAATTAACCCTCAGTTGCATTTATTTTTCCTTATAAATCATGTACTTGCTTTTCTAGGATCCAGGTTGGTTTTCCATCCCATTTCCTCATGTCTTCTCCATGGTCACAAAGGTGAAACCACAACATCCATTGTGGTGTATACTGTCTCCTTTGAACAGGGGAATGTTTGCTCCTGGTGGCTGAGCTATTGGTCCCTACAGGTGGAGAACAGAACTTATCCTCATGTTGGGACAGATTCTCAGGAATCTTCTCCACAGCTGAGAAGAGGGAGGAAGAGAGACTTTCTTCATGTAGCTGGAGTCGGCCAACCAGTTCATTCACTGCTGATCCCTCTTCATCTTTCCATTCCATTACAGCCAATGAGTGAGCCCCATATGAGTTTCTGCCACATGGGTCATGAGCATTGGACTTCATCTCTATCTACAGGTAACTACACACTGTCTGGATCTTAATAAACCATCTGCTGCATGGCCAGTTCCCTCAAGTCCTGGATAGCCCTCTCCATGATGGTCCACTTGCCTGACTCCCTTACAACATCTTCCTCGAAGGGACACCTTTCCCTCATGCCTGACACATGTTGTCTCCAGAGGCTGAGGGTTTGTGTCTTTTTTCCAATTGCTTTGTCAACGTCCTCTTCCCTGGAAAGGGATCCCAGCTGCTTGGCTTCCCCACCCGCTAATTCCAAGCTACTGGTCCCGTTACTCCACACAGGAACAGTGGGAGAGTTTAACAGCCACTTGCAGCACAGTCTCCCCGCTCCCTCCCCCTGCCCCTGCCCACTTCCTTCCCTCCCCCAAACCCAGGGAAAAGGGGAGAGAATTGGAGGGGTAAAGGTGAAGAGACTTGTAGGTTGAGATAAGAACAATTTAATAATTAGAGTAAAAATGAAATTAAAATCTTAAGAATAATAAGAGTAATAATGATAACAACTATATCTATATGAGTGATGCACACTACAATTGCTCACCACCCGTTGATAATGATCACAAAGGAGCAAAAAGGAACCCCGAAACTGAAACTGCAATGGCAGAAAAATGAGCCTGAGTGATTCCCCAGAGAATCTCCCCCCCTTTCCTGTCAGCCCCAGTTAATACATTAAATAGGACATGATATGATATGGAATATCTTATGGGCATATGCAAATGTCAGTTCTGGGTTTTACTAACTGCTGCACTTTTCTTCTGCACTCCTCCCTTCCAGTCCTCTGTTCTTGGAAACTGCCCAAGCACGGTGGCCTTGGTAGTTATCAACATTTCTGGTCAGGAGAATCCTCACTGATACCAAAGCACAGTGCTTTCTAACTACCAAGAAGAAAATTAACCCTATCCTAGCCAAAACCAGGGCACCTTTCAACTCATGTGCTCATCTTTCTCGCATCAGGGTAGGTTTCCCATCCCATTTTCTCATGTCTTCTCCATGGTCATGCAAGTAAAACCACAATGACCCTGTTGGTGTAGGCCGTCTCCTTTGCACAGGAGCACGCTCAGTTCTAGTGGCTGAGACATTGGTCTCTGTGGGTAGAGAGCATAATTGGGACACTTTATAGGTCAGTTTCTCCACATCTGAAACAAGGGAGGGAGAGAGGCTTTCCTTGTATTGCCAGGGTCAGACAGCCAGTTCATCTGGTGTTGGTCCTTCTTCCTCCTTCCATCCCAGTCCTTCCAAATAGTTGGCACACGATGTGGGTGTGCTCCATATGAGCTTCCTCTACATGGGTATTGTGCATTGGACTTCCTCTGTATTGTGGGTACCTGTGCATTGTCTGGATCATCACAGATCAGTTCTTGCACAGCCAGCTCCCTCAAGAGCTGAATACCTTTATCCATGATAGTCCATTTGCCTACCCCTGGTCTCAATACAACATCATCCCTGATGGGATGCCTTTCCCTCACGCCTGACAGAAGACAACTCCAGAGGCTGAGGGTTTGTGGGGGTTATTTCTGATTGCTTTATCATTTCTGCCTTCTCTGGCAAGAGATCTCAGCTGCCTGGCTTCCCTCCCCTCCAGTTACAGGCTACTGACTCCATTCTCCCTGCATCGCAGCAACCAAGTAATAATTTGCTCGCGTACATGACGGCTCTAATCTTTTTGTGTATCTTGCAGCTCACTCAGGGATAAAGATCAGGTGATTACCTCAATTTCTGTCTCTTCCTTCTTGTGATACGCCTGGTTTGTCTTCATCTGCTGCAAAGTAATATTTTTTTATTATTTTTTTTTTTTCTGTGTAGTGTCAATTCTTACTGGCACTGGTTGTCCCTCTAGCTCAGATTCATCACTTTTCACCAGGGCTTGTGTCATTGAGGTCTGAGTAGCTGCAGTTGTGAAGACTGGAGCAACAGGACTCTCCAGCAGGGTCTGAGTAGCTGAAATATTTGTCTCTTTAGCCATTTCTTTCATTATGTTTCTGTTCATCTTTTTGTATCTACCTACCTAAAATCTTTCTCATGAGATTATTCCTTGTAGAAAGACAAGCTCCTTAGGGGGAGCTTGTACTCAGCATATGGTTGAGGAGTGTGATTTTATTGTTTATGGAACTATATCACACTTCACTTTTCTTTGTTTGCAAGCAGGAATAATCCTTCTGTGGCTGTGTGCAGCCAGTTCTCCAAGGAGAGCAGTTGGGAGATGGCACAAAGGAGCTGTAACACCCAGCTGCAGATGACAGTGATGCAAGTCCCAGGACAATGAGAGCAATGGTGAGGTTAGGGACATGAGGAGCATGGCTGTCCATGCAGTGTCAGACCTCAAGGAAATGTTTCTCCTACCAGTCCAGACCTTCTGAGTGGACACTCTGGAGATCATTATCACCTGGAGAATGCTACTGTAACTTCTCCTCTAATTTTGAAATCTTCCTTCTTAACTACGGTATAAACCAGCTTCAATCAGCTGTACAAGTCTTGGAGACTTGAAGAAAATGGCAAGAAGATAAATAGCTTGTTAGGGCACTTGGGGCTCATTACATCAAGCTCAGATACTAAGAGAAGACTGAACACAAAGCTCTGAAGAAGTCAAAGTCAAAAGCAACACTCAAAGTACCTTGAAACATTCATAAGTCCCACTGAGACTCATTGCTAACAATGCCTCCCCAGGGGCTCATTAGAGCAGCTAATTGGAGGCTGTGATTGCAGATAGGCAAAGGCCCTGTGAAGGTGGCTGTAATGCTGAGAAAAACCTTTGCTTTGTTTTATGAAGCAGAAAGGCCAAGCCCTGACCCTCGGACCCTGGAAAGGCAGATCCTGAGAACCTCACAATAAAATTTTCTCTCACCAGCCTTGGTGGCAGAGACAACTGCCATAGCCAAGAGGAGAAAGACCTCAATCCTGTTGGACCTTTCAGTCTTGCTAGAGCCATTGGCCATCTCTACTGCAGGCTGTCCTGCACTGTCCATGCCTGCACCTCTTTCCCTTCATGTTGTTGACACTCTTCTTGCTTTCCCACCTAGCTCTCACCACAGCATTTCTATGTCTTCACTGATGTCTCTCTACTTTCACTGGCCATTCCTTGAAATGGAAAGCCATGGGCTGATCCAGACCCTCTGGGTGACCTCTTGCACAACAGTATTTCACCTTGATTGATATTTCTTTGTTCTGGCATCCAGTCTGAGCCTTCCAGATGTCAGTGTGTGGAGGTTTGCTTTTCTTCCCACTAGCAATAAAAGCTCCATCCTGTCTGGAACCACACTTCAAGGTGTTACAGGCTACTGCTACAGAGCCCTGAGCCTCCACCTCAACAGACTACAGAAGCCCAGGTCTCAGCCTCTCCAAAGAAGTCCTAAACCCCATCCTAGCAAATTTCCTCTAAGGGCTCTTGAGTTCCTCCCCATTCCTCCATCTCAGGATGCTCCACACCCAGACACATTAGTCCAGTTATGGCCACACCAGTGCTGAGTCGAGGAGGCTGAGAACTCTCTTGTCTGGGTAGTAACACTCCTCCTTACACATCCCAGTATGCAGTTGACCTGATTAACTTGGAGCATGCACTACTCACTGACATGGCATTCCTCACCATGCCCAGGCCCTTCCCCTCAGAGTCATTTCTGAGCTGTTCAGGTCCCAGCCTGCCCTCATGTTTGGCGTTATTATACCACCAAAAAAAGTGTTTGCAACTCCTTGTAAAATTTCATGAGCCATCTATTGCCAAATCCCAGAGTTTCTCCAGGACCACCCCTTGCAGTGAAGCTCTGTGTTGACATCTTTTAATGTGTTTGTACAGATGACCCGCCAGCTTTGTGGTGCCTCTGTCAAGAAAACGGCATGAGGAATGGCAGGGCACTACAGAGAAGAGAAGGAGGTACTAGGTCCATGGAATTGCTGAACAGGGTAGGAATTCCCATGGTGACAAGCTCAGAAACACCAAATGAAGGTACAAAGGAACCCAAACAAGCACCAGGGAGGAAAGGGTAAACAGAGATGGGTTGTTTGCATGGAAGTGTACAAGGGTAGTCAAGGGGAGCAAATTGTGAGCAGGAAAACAGGGGAAAAAAGATAGAAAAGGTAAAGCAATGAAATGATCAGGGCTGTCTGAGGGTACCTGCCAAGCAGCCCTGCATCTGAGCAACAATGCTTGGTGTGGCTCAAGAAAGTCACCCATCATCTGACCAAACTTCAATGGTCACTGGGAAATTTAATGCTGTCCCACCCATCATGAAGGGAAGATCTGTTGTGGATTGAAGTGCAGAATCATTCATGCTGGAAGGGATCTCAGAAGACCTCTAGGCCAACCTCCTGCTCTCAGCAGGGACAGTAATGAGGTCAGAGAAGGCTGCTCAGAGGACTCTCTTGATGAGGAGAAAGTTTTTCCTCCATTGTTTCAGCTGATGACCATTTGCCTCATCCTCCCATCATGCACAACAGAAAGAGCCTGGCTCCATTTCCTTGCTGGTATCCAAGAAGCTGTGGGAAGGCTGTCTTAGGTCTCCCCAAAGCCTTCTCTTCTCCTGGCTTTGCACTTTTGCAGCACAAGTGGACAATGGCACCTGGGGCTGCATTAGGAAGAGCACTCCCAGAGGGTTGGGGGAGGTGATTCTTCCTCTCTCCTGAGCCCAAATACAGTTTGTCTTGCTGACTTCCCCAAGGGTTCTCTGCTATACCACCTCACTTGCACTGAAGCTAAAGCTGTCCTCCACATCTTCCACCAGTCCTGCCTTCTCTTCTGATGGAAAACATACCCAGGAGAACCTCTCCCCATGTCAGCTCAGAGACCACCTTCCACCTTCCCTCATAACAAGCCTTCTAGCAGACATCTATGGTCTTGAAAATTCCCAGTGATTACCAGGGCCTAAAACTGTGTCTCTGCTTCGAACTACCTAGAGGACAACTCATCCCCTTCCCACCCTTCCTCAGGCAGTTCAGTGATCCTGACCAGAAGACCATTGTACCTCCAGGAGGTGGTGATCCAAGTAAGAGAGAACCTGAGTAGACCCAGGCTGGTGCTGTGCTCTCCATGCACAAAAAGTATTCATAAACTATAAACTAATAATTAATTCTAACATATCAGTAACATTTCCCCTCTTTGAAAGTGTAACAGGAGCAACAGATCAGAGGGAGCTGTGTCCATGTGATGTCACAGCTGAAGGAGGACAGTGGTGGCTGTGTCCTTGTGACATCACAATGGCAGGAGTGCAGGTGTCACTGTGTCTCTGTGATGTGAGAATGGCAGGAGACATTTTGATTTGTGTGCACCTGCTCACTGGCAGAACATGGGAAACTGAAAATTCCTGGACTAGGGATCAACATTACTTAGCATCTGGATAATGCTGAATGAGTGACTCTGAGCACTCTACCCTATGTAAAACTTTCTGATTAAAGCTAAACAACTTTAGCTGCAGCTTGGTGATGGAGTCTCCTCTAAGCCGTCTTGTCTCAAGGCTGAACAAACCCAGTTCTCTCAGCCTTTCCTCAGATGGCAGGCTTCCCAGGCCTTTGATGATTTCTGTGGCCCTTCTTTGGACCCTCTCCAGGTTCTCCACATCTTTTATGGATAGTGGGGCCCAAAACTGAACACAATGTTCCAGATGTGGCCTGAGGAGAGGGGGATAATGACTTCTGATCTCCTCTGGTGATGCCCTTGTTGATACAACCGAGCATCCTGTTGGCCTTCTTTGCTGCTGCCGGACACTGTTCATTCATATTGATCTTGTTGCCCACCAGAACACCCAGACCCCTTTCCACAGAGCTACAATCAGCCTGTGCTGCACTCCAGGATTATGTCTTCCCATGTGCCAGACATTTCCCTTGTCTTTGTTGAAGTTCATCTGTTTTCCAGCCTATCCAGGACTTCCTACAGGGTGCCTCTACCCTCCAAAATGTCTTCCTCCCCACTCAGTTTGATATCATTAGTAAACTTCATCAGGGTGCACTTGATCCCATCACCCAGACCACTTATGAAGATATTCAACAGTGCTGGACCCAACACTGATCACTGGGGAAAGCCACTTGGTGACTCCACTTGACAACTTTCACTAGTTCAGATTGCTCATAGTTCCTGACCTTGGACACTTCCATGGCTGGGGCACCCACAATATCTTCGGGCATCCTGTTCCAGTGTCTCATAAATAATTTCCTCCTTATATCCAATCTAAACCTGCCCTCTTTCCATTTAAGCCCTTTGCCCTTTGTCCTGCCAATACAGGCCTTGGTAAAAAGTCTCATGTCATCTTTCTTGGCCTATGACCACGATATTTTGACCTGCAAAAATCTTGAGGAGTACCCAGAGATCTCCAGAGATCCTCCCAGTTTCCAGGTTTGAAGCACAGGACCTTAAGAATATAGAGGCTGATGGCCCTGGGATCAGTGGTGTGGAGACTGAGGACAGCACAGGGGTAGCCTGAGAGTGCTTGAAGGGAGGTTTCAGAGATGGTGGAGCTTTTCTTTGAAGTGGAAAACAGGGTGAGAAGGAAATAATGCCATGAAGCACAAGTGAGGAGGTCCAGGCTGGACACAAGGAGGAAGAACTCTCACTCCAGGGGCAGTGCTGTGGTGCAACACATCACCCAGAAAGAGTCTGGATCAGCCCCAGGCTTTGTGTGTCAAGGAAATCCAGGAGGGACGGAGAGAGATCAGTAAGTGAACATGAGACCAAGGTGGGACAGCTGGGTGGGTGACTCCAGCCTGCAGGGAAAGAGGCACAGGTGATGTGAGACCGTAGGACAGCCTGTAGTGGAGATGAGAGAGGGATGTGGAAAAGCTGAAATTCCTTTGGTGATGGCTGTTTCTCTGCCACTGATGCAAACGAGGAGACAATTCCTTCTTCCAGCACTGGGGCCTCCTTGCTTCTTTGTTCATACCTAGGAGCTGGGGAAGTGTATTCCCATAGTCCTGCCCTTGGCATTGCCCATCTCCACATCACACTGCCCCAGGAACAGCCCTGAGGAATGAGTGAGGGACAGGATCTCCCTTCCCAGGGGCTGGGGCCCAGGGCCTGGGCCTTTGGTTAATGGGCTCAGGGCTTGGCCCTTTGCCTTAATGAAACACATCCACGTTTCCTCAGCATCAGAGCCACCTTTACCTTCCTTTTCCTGTCATCACTGCCTCCTGTTTTTTGATCTAGCAAGACCCTGGAGATGTGCTCCCACTAGTGTCCCTCAGTGGGACCCATTAGCACTGCACCTGACACTGACTTCTGAAGAGATTTCTTCAACTCCCTCTCAGTGGCCGAGGGACATTAATTCAGCATCAAAACCATGTGAGGCAGTTATTAAAATATCTTGTTCTGGGCTTCTGCTGCTGAGCTGGGCTGAGCTCCTGGGCTGGAGGGAGCTCATGACAAGCTGTCTCTCTGCACCTCTGCCCAGGGGCAGCTCCTCTGCAAAGCGCAGCAGGGAGAAGGGCACTGCCAGGGTGTCTGAGGGAGATGAGCAAGGCAGAGAGAGAGCTGGAAGGTGGTCAGGACTGAGAGGATGACTGCGAGCTCACTGGAGGAGAAATCTCTGCAGCCCTTGGCACGGTAAGTCTCTGGGTGCAGGGCAATGCAGCTGGAGTTCCTGCAGGCATCTCCTCAAGCTGGCACAGCCCACAGCTTAGGGGCTGTGTGAGGGTGGGGGGCCCTTGTAGGCCATTGGGAATGGTGTGAAAGCGGATGTGCAGCCAGGGGTGCCCAGGGCTGTCCTTCCCAGCAGGGTCCCTGCACTCCAGGGGCTGTGTGCCGGGGCAGGGACTCTGCCGCCTGCCAGGGTCAGCTCTCAGCCTGCCCGGGGAGCTCCTCCCAGTGCTGCAGGGAGAAGCTGTGGTTGGAAGGAACCAGCCCTGGCAGGGCAGGGTCCTGCTGTTGGAAGGGTGCTGTGTGGGTCAGGGCTCCTCACAGCTGCAGATCAGTACAGCACATTGCCAGGAGATTTTTCAAGCAGCACAGCAAGGCAGGGGCTCCCTGAAAGGGAAGGATCCTCTTCTATCCATCTTCTATTCTGTGTTTTCTGGGTGGGAAATGGGACAGAAACATTCACCTGTCAGAGGAGGCAGTGAGACACCAAATCCCTTTCTCTGAAAGTTTAATAAACCCTGGAGTATCAGAAACCAACACACCTTCACTTACAGACAGCATCACTGTGGATTTTCCAGGCTCACCAGGGTTGGTCTGATGGTGCCATCAGAGCCTGCCCAGACAGAGCTGTCCCTGGGCAGTGCCCTGGGACTGGGAGGTGTCTGCATGGCAGAGCTGAACACACAGCCTGTGGGATGGGCTCTGGGAGCACTGGCAGGGAGGAGACCTGGAGGCAGAGAAACAGCTGCAGGCAGCAGAGCCATAGGCAAGGGGTGGGGGGAAACTGCCAAGAAGCACTCGGGGAGGCTGCCTTCAGGGAGCTCTCTTGTGGTTCTTCCCTGGAGAGGCCTTCTGGGCATTGTCTGCTGGGCAAGGAGATGACTCTCTCTGGAGAACAGCACTTTTGCATGTCCCGTTTCAAAACTTCACATTTCAGCCATAAAAATGAAGGCTTTTAATCCTAGAAAGAGCACTCCCTACATATGGTGTTGAAAATAAAAAACACAAACACAATTTTTATAAGAATGTGCTAAGCCTCCCTTCTGCACCCAAAATTCTTCAGAGCTATGAGTGCAAATACTGATTTTTTCCATTACACGTGGGTTCCATCTGACATCCCTTATGAACTGTGGAGCTGTCCCAAAGCATCTCCATGTACCCTCTGCAGCAGAGCAAAGCTGACTCATCAGCTCCTCACAGCACACTCAGCCAGCACAAACCACAGAAAATAAATGCATTTCACCTGGGGGGGATCTCTGTGAACAAGGGAGTGGCTTTGCTCAGAGGAGTCTGTCCTAAGTTTTCTCTCTCCTTCCCTTTTTAAACAGTGTCTTCATGTGACAAAGGAGCAAATGACCAACAGCAGCTCCATCACCCAGTTCTTCCTCCTGGCATTTGCAGACAGGCGGGAGCTGCAGCTCCTGCACTTCTGTCTCTTCCTGGGCATCTACCTGGCTGCCCTCCTGGGCAACAACCTCATCATCACCACCATAGCCTGTGACCACCACCTCCACACCCCCATGTACTTCTTCCTCCTCAACCTCTCCCTCCTTGACCTGGGCTCCATCTCCATAATTATCCCCAAATCCATGGCCAATTCCCTGTGGGACACCAGAGCCATCTCCTACACGGGATGTGCTGCACAGGTCTTCTTTGTATTCTTCTTGTTTGGTGCAGAGTATTCTTTTCTCACCATCATGGCCTATGACCGCTACGTTGCCATCTGCAAACCCCTGCACTATGGGACCCTCCTGGGCAGCAGAGCTTGTGTCCACATGGCAGCAGCTGCCTGGGGCACTGGGTTTCTCACTGCTCTCGTGCACACGGCCAATACATTTTCACTACCCCTCTGCCAGGGCAATGTCCTGGACCAGTTCTTCTGTGAAATCCCCCAGATCCTCAAGCTCTCCTGCTCACACTCCTACCTCAGGGAAGTTGGGCTTATTGTGGTTAGTGCCTGTTTAGTATTTGGGTGTTTTGTTTTCATTGTGGTGTCCTATGTGCAGATCTTCAGGGTTGTGCTGAGGATCCCCTCTGAGCAGGGAAGGCACAGAGCCTTTTCCACGTGCCTCCCTCACCTGGCCATGGTCTCCTTGTTTGTCAGCACTGGCACGTTTGCCTACCTGAAGCCCCCGTCCGTCTCCTCCCCATCCCTGGACCTGCTGGTGTCAGTTCTGTACTCGGTGGTGCCTCCAGCAGTGAACCCCCTCATCTACAGCATGAGGAACCAGGAGCTCAAGGATGCCCTGAGGAAAATGATGACTGGATGTTTTTCAGAAGCAATAAAGGGCCTGTGTTC
This sequence comes from Caprimulgus europaeus, assembly GCA_907165065.1. Next base: position 14,627 of record OU015559.1, read on the forward strand.
TTCTGCACAGTGTTCATGATGTAACTCATTACAGGCCCAGCCTTCTCAGGTTTTTGTTGGTGATGGTCTTTGCCTGAGTTTTCTTGTTTTTATTGCGATAATATTGTTCAAAATTAAATGTTACTATTCAACCCACTTCCAATTCAATGTCTGCTTATTGATGGGACTGTGTAAATGAGGTGCAGTGCTCTCTGTGTTTTTAAACAGATTAAAAGACCCTGCAGTGACTTTTCTGTCTAAGAACCTTTCACTGAGGCCTTCGTAAAGCTTCACAGCAGGACCTGTGTGCAGAGGTGGAGGGAAAAATACTCCCAGCACAGCAACACTGTCAGGGAGCACCAGTGCTTGGTCTTTCCAGAGCTGCTCCATTTCCCCTTCCACACTCTCCTTCTCAGCCCCTGTGTTGCTGGAAGGCCCGAGTGCTCTGGCAGTTTGGTCACAGTCCTGCTGTGTGATAGTCCTGCAGATGAGGACAGGTCATGGGCACTTCTGTGACAGAGCTGACTTCCATAGATTCATTTTACCCTCAGTGACCTTTCATAGACTGGAACCAGTGCAGCACCCAAACACATCTCCCAGCACTGGAACAAGGCTGGGTCCCTCTGAGCATCTTCCATGGGCACCTAAGAGCTTTGTGGGATGCTTCGCTGGCAGTGACCACAACCAGCTGAGTCTGTCTCCCAGCTTGACCAGCACAGCCCAACAGAGTCACCCCATGGTCCCAGGAACCACAGCCCACGTGCTCTCCCAGCCCCACTCCAGGGACACTGGGCTTATTGTGGTTACACTTTCCTTAGCTCCAGTGTGTTTTGATTTCATTGTGCTGTCCCACGTGCAGATCTTCAGGGCTGTGTCATGGGTTCCCTCTGAGCAGGGACGACACAAAAACTGTTCCACGTGCCTCTTTTCCACTTTACTCCAATGTCACTCTAACCCTAACCCTAAAGATAAACCTACTTGTAACCCTAATCTTAACCATAACCCTAACGCAAACCTAGGGTTTGTGTTAACCTCAACCCTCAACTTATCAGTGACAATGAACCTAACTGTAACCCTAAAACTAAGTCTGCCCTGAAACATAAACACTAGCCCTAACAGAACCATAGCCCCAAATCCAACCCTAATACAAACCCGAGTCCTAAATCACCTCAACCTAAACCCTAACCCTAACCTGGTTACACACCGGTCATATCAGCTACTCGGGGACTTTTGACACCACAAGCAGCTCAAAAGAAACACACCGGAACTCTAAACCTCAACCTAAATCTAAGCCTAAACCTACCCCCAAACCTGACACTAAACCTAAACCTACCCCTAAGTCTAACCCCTAGCTTTAATGAGAACCATAACCCTAACTCAGACACTAACCTTAAACTATCCTGCAACTTAATCCTAACCCTAACTGACCTAATTATAAACCCTAAACCTAACCCTCATCTGAAGCCTAACACCAACGCTAACCCTAACCCTAACAGAAAAGTTAACCCAAATCCTATCCCTAAGCCTTAACACCCCGCAGTGGAACCTGATCAAGGGCTGGAATGTTTTCACATCTGTCGTGACTCACTCAAGGATAAAGATCGGGTAATTTGACACTGGCTTCACTCTTACACTACCATGAACATAAACCCTAATCCGAGCCCTAACACTAACTAAACAGAAATTCTAACAATAATCCTAACCCTAAATCATACCCAAACCCTAACTCTAATGGCATCCGAAACCTAAACAGAACCCCAACCATAACCCTATCCCTGATGCTAAACTAACATTAACCCTCCAATTAACCCTAACCCTACCCCTCAACTTAATCCTGACCATAACACTAATACTAAAACTAAATCTTACCCTTAATTTAACATTAAATAAAACCATAACCATAATGGCATCCAAAAGATTACCTTAACCTTAACCTTAACCTTAACCTTAACCTTAACCAGAACCCTGTCCCTAACCCTGATCTTAACCCTAACACGAAATATAAACCTAAATCTCAATTTAACCCTAACTTTAACCCAAATCCTAACCTTAACCTTAAAACTACCTGCATCATAGCCCTAACCCTAAGTCTAACTCCACCATACTCCTCAAATTTAAAATAACCCTAACCCCAAACCTTAATGGTAGTGGCACTATAATCTTACACCTAACACAGAACTAAACCTAAATCTAGAACTCAGCCTTACCCAAACCCTCACCTTAACCTGAACAGCCGCAACACACACCCTCCCCCTGGTTGTACACTGGCCAGATCAGCCACTCAGCAATTTCTGACAGCACAAGCACCTCAATGACAACACACCTAATACCTACCCCTAACCCCAACCCTAATCCTCACCTTAACCCTCACCTTGAACCTTACCATAACCCTAACCCTAATCCTCACCTTAACCCTCACCTTGAACCTTACCATAACCCTAACCTTAATCCTCACCTTAACCCTAACCCTTAACAATGCTAATTGAAACTCCTACCTTTAAACCCCACCCCTAAACCCAACCATAAACCGAATCCTAACCTTAACCCTAACCTATCTCCTAACCTTCCATTCTAATGCTAAATCCTCACCATAACCCTTTACCCTAAAACTAACCCTAACTTTAACCCTAAACCTAAACTCCAACCATATGCTAAACCTAAACCTAACCCAAACTTTTAACCCTAACCCTAAATTTAACTCCCAACTGTAATCCTAAATCTAAATCTGTCTCTAACCCTAACTATAAGGCTAATCCCTAATCCTAACTCTAATCCTATCCTTAACCCCAAGCCTAATCCTAAACCCTAACACTAACCTTAACTACTAACTGCAACCCTAACCCCTATGACAGAATAGGGTCAGTGCCCTGACAGTGTGAAGGCTACAGCAGGTGACTGAGAAGACGGCAGTCTCAGGCTTTCTGTGGGACTGGGATCCTGCAAGGGGCTTTGCCTTGGCAAACAACAAGAAACCAAACATTGGCACGTGAGCACTCGATCTAAAACGTCACAGAGAATCATAGAATGGCTTGGTTAGAAAAGACATTTGAGATCATTGAGTCCAACTGCTCCATGGGAGTGAGGGGCCCAAAACTGATCACAGTGTTCAAGGTGTGGCCTCACCAATGCTGAGTACAGGGGAAGGATGTCTTCCCTTGTCCTGCTGGCCATGCTGTTTCTGCTACAGGCCAGGATACTGTTGGCCTCCTTGGCCACCTGGGCACACTGTTGGCTCATATTCAGCTGCTGTGGACTAACACCCCCAGGTCATTTTGTGCTGGGCAGCTTTCCAACCACTCCTCCCCAGGCCTGTAGCTTTGCATGGGGTAGCTGTGATCCAAATGCAGGACCTGGCACTTGGCCTTGTTGGACCTCATACACTTGGCTGCAGCCCATTGATCCAACCTCTCCAAGCCCATCTGCAGAGCATTCCTGACCTTGCATACTTCAACACACCCAAACAGCTTAGTGTCATCTGAGAAATTACTGAGGGTGCACTCAATCCCCTCATCCAGATCATTGATAAAGATGTTAAACAGGACTGGCCCCAGAACTGAGACCTGAGCAAGACCACTTGTGACTGCCCTCCAGCTGGATTTCTGTCCATTCCCCACCACTTTTTGGCCCAGTACAGTACCCTCATCCTTGTCACTGTGATTCCCAGAACAGCCCTTCTAAGACAGTTCAACAAAGTCCTTCTTCATCACCATCCTCACCTTTGCTCAAGGCTTTTCTCTACAGCCTGTGCAGCAGGAAGGATGGGGATGGAGAGGGACTGAAAAAAATGCTCAGGAAAGCCATGAGCTGCACAGAGAGCCCACTGGAGTGGTGGACCTGTAGTATCTGTTGTATCCCAGGCACTCCTCTGGAAGTGTGGGATATGGAGAAGGCTTTTGGTGCCAGGGATATAGAGAAGGCTGGCTCGTGTCACTGTGAGACCACTCTCAAATACCTTGCAAAGGGCAGAGACAGCAGAGAGGATTTTGCTGTCTTGGAAAAGGCAGACATGAAACCAGTCTTCAAAAAGGGCAGGAAGGAGGAAAGAGAGAGTTCCAGACTGGTCAGACTCACCAGGGAAGGTGATATGGCAAGTCATCCTGCAGCCATCTCCAGGCATTTGAAGGACAAGAAGGAACTGCAAAACACAAGAGGGAGGGAAAAGAAGGGGATGTTTTGTAACCGGCCTTTAGCAGGACCTTTGATGTGGTCTCCTGTAGGCTCCTTACAGAGAGCTTGCTGACAGCTGGACTGAAGAAGTGGAATACGCTGTGGGTGGGAATTTGCAGAACAATGAAGTTAACTGCTATCCTGGTACAAAGTCCTCCTGGCAGCCACTTTCTAGTGGCATCCCCCAGTGAACAGCCCTTGACCATCACTTTGGAACGTTTTTTAGTATCTTTCTGTAGTATGGGACTAAATGTACTTTCAACTCCTTCAGGCATGATGTCAAGGGGAAGGGAGCCCTTGAGCAATCTCACCTAGTTAACACTGCCTGGAGCAGGAGAGTTGGACAAGATGCCTGTGGTGGGTTAAAATTGGCCATCATGTCCCCACCAATCCATTGTCTCACTCCCCCTCCTCAGTAGGACAAGGGAGAAAAACCTCCTGGCTCAAGACAAAGGCAGCCTTGATGCGGTGCCAGCACTGCTGGGTAACAGCCAAACCATTGGTGTGTGATCAACATGGCTTTAGCCAGGAGTGGGAAGCACAGCAGTGTATGGGCTGTGGTGAGGAAAGTGAACTCCATCCCAGCCAGAGCCAGGACAACAGTGTTCAGGGGTCTCTTCCCACCTGTGTTACTCTGGGATTAATGAATCTTTCTCTTGGAGAGCTCTTTGGTGGGAGTCTACAGCCTGCAGAGCAAAAGAGACAACTGTGGCACGCTGTAGGACATCCTGTGGTAGAGATGGCAAAGGGTGCTGTGAAGACTGGAAATTGCCAGTTGGCTCTGCCAATCATCTCTGTGGCCAATGCCTATGAGGAGACATATTGTCCTCAGGCACTGGGCCTCCTTCCCTCCTTGCACACCCCAAGTAAGGCTGGGAAATATCCTACCATTGTCCTTCACTCAGCATCACACACCCCACTGCCCCAGGAAGAGCCTCGAGCAATGGGTGAGGGACAGGATCTGCCTTGCAGGGGCTGGGGCTCAGGGCTTGGCCTTTCTGCTTCATCAAGCCAAGCCAGGGTTTTCTCAGCAGCTGAGCTGCCTGCACAGGGCCTTGGCCTACCTGCAATCATGGCCTCCAATTGTCTGCTCTAACAAGTCCCTGGAGAGGCTTTGTTAGTACTGGCCCTCAGTGGGACTCATTAATACTTCAAGATACTTCAGGTTTTTCTTCTGACTTTGACTCAGGGGAAGGTGTGTACAATCTTCTCTCAGTACCTGGGGTGCAAGGACTCAGCTCCAAATGCATCATGGGGCTCATTAAAACAAAGCAAGCTCTAGTTTATATTAGTTTCCTAGTATAGATACAGAGAAAGATTTCCAAGAGTGCTAATAAAAATGACCTTTTATTTTAAAGGGTATAGTTTATTATTTTTTGGTCTAGAGAAGAGATGATAGCAGAATGCTCTGATTGGTATTGATCCAGAGTCTCTCCTAAGGAGATATGGACAGGCAATAAAAGCTGTCCCTTGAGGCCTGACACAGTGTGGACAACCTTGCTCCTCACTTTCCCAGTCCCACCATGTCTCTCATCAGCCACCTGGGACTTGCATCCTTTTTCCTCCCATCAGACTTCTCCCCTGCACTCTGCAGCTGGAAGTTACAGCTCCTTTGTACCAGCTCCCACCTGCTTTCCCTCCAGAACTGGCTGCACAAAGGCAAAGAAGGATCTTTCCTATTTTTGAACAAACAAACCAGAACTGATCTGATTCATCGTTAAAACAAAACCCACTCCTCATCTCTATGCCAAGTTCAAGCTGCCACCAATGAGGTTCATTTTCCACAAGGCATAACCATGCAAGAGATGTTTTGAGCTTATAGGAAATTATAAATGAAACACAATTAAAGATTTGACCAAAGGCCTTGTGATGTCACAAGGACACAGCCACCACTGTCCTCCTTCAACTGTGACATCCCATGGACACAGCTACCTCTGATCTGTTGCTACTGTTACACCATGGGGACACAGCCACCGCTGCCCTCATCCCATTTTGACATCTGTCAGAGACAGAACAGGGAGTGCTTTGTCTCAAATATTCTCTTGGAAAAAGACCAATTGTTTCTACAGATGAGCAGCCTTGCTAATCAAAGGATGAGCAGCCTCACTGATAGTTAGAGATGAGCTCACATCTTCCAGGTGTCCAACAAGAGAAGCTGTGGGATGTTTGGAGGACACCCCACCAACTCCCTTCCTTACTCCCTTGCTGGTAAGGAAGTCCCAGGGGTCCACAAAGTCACCAAATGGCTGCTGCATGTGCACAAAGATGGTTACCACCCCCCACCCCTTCTAATGCAACATCACATCACCTGTCACTTCATGTGCTGATTGAAGAGAGTCAGGTGGAGACCTGAGAACTTTTGTCTATGAAAAGGTGAATTAATAATGGCAGTGTGGGTGCCTGCCACCCAAGGGTCCCAGAATGGCTCGACTGAACTTTGCTGCAACTTTTATCTTTTTTTATGTTTTTCCTTTTTCAATCTTGTGTTTTCTGGAAACTTTTCTGTCTCTCTCCTTGTTCTCTTTTCTCTTTCAATCTTCCTTTTTCTTTCCCAGCTTAACTACATCCTTGGCACATAAGGGATATAAGTTTTCAGCACTGTCGAGTGATCACTCATTTTTAGTGTTGTGATAAATTTTTAGTGTTGCCAAATGATTGCAAGTTTTGATAGTTATTGTTCAGTTTGTTGTAGGTGATGACATTCTGGTGTTTCTAAGTGGCTGTAGGTTTTAGTTTTGTCACAAAGTGTCAGGTGTGTGCAAGTTTCCTTGACCAAGTCATTTGCTTTGTTGTTTTTGTTGCCAAGTTTTTACCTTTTGTAACACTGCTGCACTTTTTACTACACTTTTAATAAATTGTAGTTTAATAGAACCTCTTGAAGTAATGGTTGTCACTGCTGTGAGATCCAAAAGCAACCTCCCCCTAACCCCGCTGAGTGGGATGGGACAGCACTGTACAAAGGCCCAAGGTGTTGGTGGCTATGGAAGGGTGGCCAGGCTAAGAAAAGATCCAGCAACAGCTTTCAGACCTGGCTGCTTTGGTGCAGGAGCCAGCAGCAGATGTTTACAATTTCAGAAGCACAGTCAACACAGCATGTGATCATATTCATGGTCTAGGGCATCACTCAAGTTGCAAAGCCCAGGTGTGTTAGGGCTATGAAGTGGTGACCCCATGGAGAGAAGGACCTGCAAGAGCTTTCAGACCTCCTTTGGTGCAGGAGCCAGCAGCAGAGGGTTCTAACTTTGGGGAATCTAACCTTAAACCTAGCCCTAACCCTATTAACACAATTACCCCATTTCTAACCCTAACCATCAAATGATGTCTAACATTATCTCTAACGACAATAACCCTAACTGTAACCCGACCCTACATATCAACTAAACCATACCATTAACACTAAACTGGACCTAAAGTCAACCCTAACCCTAACCGTAACCCTAATGACACCATAACACTGACTCTAACCCTAACCCTAACTCTAACCCTAACCTTACCCCTAACCCAGATGGAAACCATCAATTTAACGTTAACTCTAACCCTAATGTACACACCAACCTTCAATTTAACCCTAAACCCTAACCATAACCATTAACACGAAAACTAATCCTAACTTTAACCATAAACCTGAACTTTACACTCAAAAACTAACCCAAATATTTAACCATAACCCTAACCTTAAACCTAACCCTAAACATAACCCTAATCTGAACCTTAACTCTAACCCCTTAACCCTAACACTTAATTTACCACTTACACTAATATAACCCTAATTTGAACTTTAACACTAACCCTAAAAAAAAAAAATCCTAACCCAAATCCTAACCCTTAAATTTACCCTAAATTTAATCCTATACCTAAACATAACCCAAAAGGAACCTTAAAACTAAGCTAAACCCTAACCTTAAGCATAACCATAACTGTCATATTAAGCCTAAACCTAAACTAACCCTGATGCTCACCTTAACCCTAAAAGCCATAAACCTAATCATAACCCAAACAATAACACTAACTGTACCATAGACCAAAACCTAAGCTAATCCTCACCTGAACCCTGACTCTAATCCTAATCCTAAAACTACCCTAATCCTAACCGTAACACAGACCTAATCATCACCTTGACCATGACTAACCTTAGAAATAACACTAAGCCCAAAACCTAGTTCTAACCCTAATGGCACCCTAACACTAACGCTAACCTTAACCCCAAACCCCAAACCTAAAACTCACTTTAACCCTAACAATAGTCATAAACAGTATTAACTCTACAACAAACCTTACCCTCAACCCTAACAGTAACAGTGCCAGAGCCCTAACACTAAATTTAACCCTAGACCTAGCCCTAACCCTAACCCTGATGCTAACCCTAACCCTAACCCTAACCGAATCCTCATCATCACCATAACCCTGACCCTAACCCTAAACCTAACCCGAACAACCCTAACCTTACCCTAATGGCACCCTAACCCTAAAGACAACACTGCCTGTAAACCTAAACTTAACTCTAAACCCAACCCTAACCTAGCCCTCAATTTAACAATAGCAGGAAGCCGAACTGGAACCCTAAAGCTAAACCTGTCCCAAAACATAAACACTAACAGCAGCATAGCCCAAAAACCAGCCCTAGTCCTAATGCACCTAACCCTAAACCCAAACCCTAACCTGGTTACACAGGGGTCATAGCAACCACTCAGGGACTTGTGACAGCACAAGGACCTCAAGGACAGCACACCATAACCCTCAACCTAAACCGAAACCTAAGCCTAACCATGTCCCTAAAACTGACACTAAACCTAACCCGACTCCTAACTTTTAATTGTTTTAAGTTAAAAGAGGGGAGATTTAGACTAGATCTAAGGAGGAAATGTTTTACAATGCAGGTGGTGAAACCCTGGAACCGGTTGCCTGTCCAGAGACATGGTAGAAGCCTCATCCCTGGAAACATTCAAGGTCAGATTGGATGAGGTCCTGAGCAACCTGATCTGGTTTAAGGTGTCCCTGCTCACTGCAGGGGAGTTGGACTCGATGAACTTGAAAGGTCCCTTCCAACTCAAGCCATTCTATGAGTCTATGATTCTGTGATCTTACACACAGAGGCAAGAGACACAGTTTCTCTCAGGCCTCCTGTTCCTACTACAGGAGGCTGGGAGGAACCTCAGCCCTGTGGTGTTTCACCCTGCTCTGCACCTGTCTGTATTCCCCCACACCATGGGGAATGGACACAGGGACCTTGGTTCAAGGAAGCACATCCAGTGCTGCATTCAAGTAGTTTTCCATGGGACGTGACTGCCAATGTGACATGACCTCGAGGCACTGTCTCTCCCACAGGCCTTCATGGTGTCTGTAGGAATAGCTGATGGCACTTGTGCTCTCTGGGGCTCATCTCACCCCCTGTACATGATGTGCACGCTCACATCTCCTCTGTCTAATGAAAACATGGACTTGTGACCTACTCATGTGGTGTCCTTCCATGGAGGGACAAAGAACCTCTTGGAGGTGGGGTGAGAGGCCAGTGCTGGGAATGGTGGTTGTGAGGAGCTGGTCCATGCTGATTGTTCTAGGGCAGCTTCCCCAGGGTGTCCAGTGAGCACGGGCACAGAGCAGACCCTGCTCTGCTTCAGGTCAATCACAGGCGGCCTGGCTGAGCAAGGACACTGCTGCATCCCCACACCCTGCACACTCACATTGTTTAGCTCTATGCTGGTGTTTTCATCTGCAGCCCACGTTCGTGGGAATATTCTTGGGAGAAACTTTGGAAGAAGATGGAAGCCTTCAGGCACTGCCCTGAGGAGATCACCTTTCTTTCTGGAAATGCTGTTATGGAGGCCAGCTGTATCACAGAGGTGCCCATTGCCTGTCCCTGCCTGTGGTCACAGGACTACCAGGCAGCAGGACTGTGACCAAGCTGGCAGAGCACTCAGGCCTTCCACCAATACAAGGGCTCAGAGAGAGAGTATGGAAGTTGGAGGAGAACAGCTGTGAAGATCAAGAGCTGGTGCTCCCTGGCAGTGCTGTCATGCTGAGACTCTTTTCCCTTGTACCTATGAACAGAGGAACTTCCCCTGCAGCCCCAAAAAAGCCTTGGAGAAAGAAACTCAGGAAAAAAAAAAGAAAAAAAAAAACACTGGAAATCCCTTTATTTGGATGAAATATACAGGGAGCGGGGGTCCTCATTTACACAGCCACTCAGTCAGAAAAGAAAAGCAGAGAGTGAATTAGAAAGGGGATGCCAACATGACCACAAGCAAAAGACATCATCAAAAGCAGATAAAAACAATTCAAAAGACAGGCTGGGCCTGCCCTGAGTTTCATGGTAACTGCTTTGCAGAAGAAGACAGGAAGTTTATTCCTCAGGGCATCCTTGAGCTCCTGGTTCCTCATGCTGTAGATGAGGGGGTTCACTGCTGGAGGCACCACCGAGTACAGAATTGATACCACCAGATCCAGGGATGGGAAGGAGACTGAGGGGGGCTTCAGGTGGGCAAACATGGCAGTGCTGAGAAACAAGGAGACCACGACCAGGTGAGGGAGGCACGTGGAAAAGGCTTTGTGCCTTCCCTGCTCTGAGGGGATCCTCAACACAGCCCTGAAGATCTGCACATAGGACACCACAATGAAAACAAAACAAGCAAAGAATAAACAGGCACTAACCATGATAAGCCCAAGTTCCCTAAGGTAGGAGTGTGAGCAGGAGAGCTTGAGTATGTGGGGGATTTCACAGAAGAACTGGTCCAGGACATTGCCCTGGCAGAGGGGTAGTGAAAATGTATTGGCTGTGTGCAGGACAGCATAGAGAAACCCAGTGCCCCAGGCAGCTGCTGCCATGTGGACACAAGCTCTGCTGCCCAGAATGACCTCGTAGTGCAGGGGTCTGCAGATGGCAACGTAGCGGTCATAGGCCATGATGGTGAGAAGAGAATACTCTGCTGAAATGAAAAAGACAAACAGAAAGAGCTGGGCATCACATCCCAGGTAGGAGATGGCTCTGGTGTTCCAGAGGGAATTGGCCATAGATTTGGGCACAATGGTGGAGATGGAGCCCAGGTCAAGGAGGGAGAGGTTGAGGAGGAAGAAGTACATGGGGGTGTGGAGGTGGTGGTCACAGGCTATGGTGGTGATGATGAGGCCGTTGCCCAGGAGGGCAGCCAGGTAGATGCCCAGGAAGAGCCAGAAGTGCAGGAGCTGCAGCTCCCGCCTGTCTGCAAATGCCAGGAGGAGGAACTGGGTGATGGAGCTGCTATTGGACATTTGCTCTTTTGTCACACGAAGACACTGTTCAAAAAGGAAAGGAGAGAAAACTTAGGACAGACTCCTGTGAGCAAAGCCACTCCCTTGTTCACAGAGATCCCCCCAGGTGAAATGCATTTATTTTCTGTGGTTTGTGCTGGCTGAGTGTGCTGTGAGGAGCTGAGGAGTCAGCTTTGCTCTGCTGCAGTGGGCACATGGAGCTGGTTTGAGTCAGCTCCACCGTTTACAAGGGTGTCAGGTGGAACCTACCTTTAATGGAAAGTTCAGTATCTGCACTCATGGCTCTGAAGAATGTGGGCTACACAAGAGAGGCTCAGCATGTAGTTATAAAATTTTTGTTTGTGCTTTTTAGTTTTCACCATCAAATGTAGTGAATGTTCTTTCAGAGAGGAAAAAATTTCATTGTTATTAATAAAATGTAATGTCTTGAGACAGGACATGCAACAGTGCTCAGAGCTCTGTGGCTTAGTGCAGAGCCAGGAGAGCTGCAGTGTCCATCAGTCTGTTACCCAACTGCTTTGCAGTTTCACTTGTGCTGCCTTGGAGGTGAATTCACACACAAATTACTCTTTAAACAAAACCACCTGGTCTCCTATGAGGGAGCACTGTCTCAAAGGGCACGAGCTGCAAACTCTTCTATGTCCCAGCCCAGAGGTGCTGTTGTGATGAAGAAAGCAGGAGCAGACCCATCTGAGAGAGAAGCAAAGGACTCTGAGAGGAGAGTGTCCACCCCCTAGGGAAGGCTTAGCATTCCCTGGGATCCTACAGCAGAGCTCTGCCTTTCTGGGGGCAACTCCTCTTGCTGAACAGAGACATGAATGTCTATGTCCCTTTCCCCCCCAGAAAACGTAGATTAGATTGATAGAACAGGATTCTTCCCTTTCAGGTACCCCCTGCCTTGCTGTGCTTCTTGAAAAAATCTCCTGGCAATGTGCTGTACTGATCTGCAGCTGTGAGCAGCCCTGACCCACACAGCACCCTCTCAACAGCAGGACCCTGCCCTGCCAGGGCTGGCTCCTTCCAACCACAGCTTCTCCCTGCAGCACTGGGAGGAGCTCCCTGGGCAGGCTGAGAGCTGACCCTGGCAGGCGGCAGAGTCCCTGCCCCGGCACACAGCCCCTGGAGTGCAGGGACCCTGCTGGGAAGGACAGCCCTGGGCACCCCTGCCTGCACACCCACTTTCACACCATTCCCAATTGCCTACAAGAGCCCCCCACCCTTCCACAGCCCCTAAGCTGTGGGCTGTGCCAGCTTGAGGAGATGCCTCCAGGAACTCCAGCTGCATTGCCCTGCACCCAGAGACTTACCGTGCCAAGGGCTGCAGAGATTTCTCCTGCAGTGAGCTCGCAGTCATCCTCTCAGTCCTGACCACCTTCCAGCTCTCTCTCTGCCTTGCTCATCTCCCTCAGACACCCTGGCAGTGCCCTTCTCCCTGTTGTTGTACTTTGCAGAGGAGCTGCCCCTGGGCAGAACTGCAGAGAGACAGCTTGTCATGAGCTCCCTCCAGCCCAGGATCTCAGCCCAGCCCAGCAGCAGAAGCCCAGAACAAGGTATTTTAATAACTGCCTCACGTGGGTTTGACGCTGAGTTCATGAGATATTGAGAGGAAGTTGAAGAAACCTCTCCAGAAGGAATTGTCAGCACAACCTCCAAGGTTTCTTGTAGTGTTAATGGGTCCCACTGAGGGACACTACTGGGAACCCATCTCCAGGGTCCAGTTAGAGCAAAAAACAGGAGGCAGTGATGACACGTCAGGAAAAGCAAGGTAAAGGTGGCTCTGATGCTGAGGAAACCTGGATGTGTTTCATTAATTCAAAGGGCCAAGCCCTGAGCCCATCAACCAAAGGCCCAGGCCCTGATCCCCAGCCCCTGGGAAGGGAGATCCTGTCCCTCACTCATTCCTCAGGGCTGTTCCTGGGGCAGTGTGATGTGGAGATGGGCAATGCCAAGGGCAGGACTATGGGATGACACTTCCCAAGCTCCTAGGTATGAACAAAGAGGCAAGGAGGCCCCAGTGCTGGAAGAAGGAATTGTCTCCTCATAGGCATCAGTGGCCGAGAAACAGCCATCACCAAAGGAATTTCAGCTTTCCCACATCCCTCTCTCATCTCCACCACAGACTGTCCTATGGTCTCGCATCACCTGAGCCTCTTTCCCTTCAGGCTGTACTCACCCACCCAGCTGACCCACCTTGCTCCCACCTTCTTTAATGATTCCTCTCCATCCTCCCTGGATTTTCCTTGACACACAAAGCCTTGGGCTGATCCAGACTCTTTCTGGGTGATGTGTTGCACCACAGCACTGAATTTGGACTCATGTTTCTTCTTCCTTGTGTCCATTCTGGACCTCCCCACCTATGTTTTGTGGCATTATTTGTTTCTCACAATGTTTTCCACTACAAAGAAAAACTCCACCAGCTCTGAAACCACCCTTCAAGCACTCTCTGGCTACTCCTATACTGTCCTGTCTCCACACCAATGAGCACAGGGCTCTCAGCCTCTCTGTGTTTCAGGCCATGTGCTTCATACCTTGAAGGATCTTGGGAGATGTCTGGGCACTCACCAAGGTGTTTGCAGATGGAAATGTCGTGGTCATAGGCCAAGAAATACACTGTGAGACTTTTTACCAAGGCCTTTCTTGGCAGGACAAGGGGCAATGGCCTTAAAGGGAAAGAGGGGAGGTTTAGATTAGATATAAGGAGACAATTATTTATGAGACACTGGAACAGGTTGTCTAGAGATGTTGTGGATGCCCCTTGGAAGTGTCCAAGGTCAAGAACTATGAGCAACCTGATCCAGTGAAAGATGTTAACTGGGGTTACCAATTAGGGTCCCCCAGGGATCAGTATTGGTTCCAGCAATGTTTAATATCTGCATAAGTGGTCTGGGTGATGGGATTAAGAGCACCCTGATGAAGTTCACTGATGATATCAAACTGACTGGGGAAGGAGACACTTTGGAAGGTAGAACCACCCTGCAGGAAGTCCTGGATAGGCTGGAAAACTGATGAACTCCATCACCATGGTGCAGTTCTTTCAGATTCATCTGGACAGGATGCCAGGCCATCTCTTAAAGACTGTGCTTTTGTTTAACCTGATGATCCTTGATGTCCCTTCCAAACTGGTATTCTCTTATTCTATCATTCTATGATGTCCCTGTGCATGGCAGGGGAGTTGAACTGGGTGATCTTTTAGATCCCTTCCAACCCAAACCATTCTATGATTCCTTGTTTCTAATTCTTCCAAACCTTCTCCCCAAGGCTGCAAATCCAAATGCACCATGGAGGCATTTTAATCTGACCTTGTCCTCAACACTCCCATCAAAAATAATGAATTGCCATTTCTAGGACATGAGTTGCCATGTTTCCAGAGAAACAGTTCAAAACCCAAAAGGTACCAAGTTAATTCAAAGAAAGGTCCAACATATCTGTGTGACAGATTCACCAGGTGAGTCAAAGCAAGAGCCTCCCAGGATGCCCCTGCCAGCTGAGGGGCAAGGTCAGTGTTTGCCACTGAGGTGCCTGTGCTGTCACAAATGCCTGAGTTGCTGCTCTGGCCAGTGTGTAGCCAGGGTTAGGGTTTCTGGTTAGGGTTGTCAGGCTCAGTGTTAGGGTTAAGGTCAGGGTTTGGGTTAGGCTTAGGTTTAGATTTAGGGTTAGTTCAGGGTTAGAGTTCCAGTTACGATGACATGAAGGTTAGCATTGGGGGTCAGGGTTAGGGTTATGTTTAATTTGAGGAGTAGGCTGGGATTAGGGTTAAGGCTATAGTACAGTTAGTTTTCAGATTAGGTTTAGGATTTGGGGAATTGGACTAGATGATCTTTGGAAGTCCCTTCCAATCCCTAACATTCTGTGATTCTGTGATTAGGGTTTAGGTTGGGGTTAAATTGGGGGTAGGGTTAAGGTTAGTGTTAGGGTGAAGTATAGGTGAGGGTTAGGGACAGGGTTACAATTACATTTTGCATGCCATTAGGGTTACATTAGATTTGGTGTTAAAATTAGGGTCAGGATTAGGTTTAGGATGAATGCTAGGGTCAGGGTGAAGTTGAGGGTTCTGGTTTGGTTCGGGGTAGTGGTACAGTTATGGGTAGGGTTAAGTTCAGGTTTTGGAAGTCATTAGGGTTCTGGTTAGATTTAGTGTTAGAATTAGGGTAAGATTTGGAGTTAGGAATAGTGTTAGGATCACTCTTAGGGTTAGCATTAGGCTCTAGGTTAATGCTAGGATTTATGAGTAGAGTTAGGTTTAGGGATTAGTGTTACAGTTATGATTAGTTTTAGGTTGAGGATTATAGTTTGAGGTTAGATTTAGGGTTCTTGTTAGAGTTAGGGTTAAATGTTAAGGTTATGGTTTTGGTTCAATGTAGGGGTTAAGGCTCGGGTTTTGAGTAGAGTTAGATTTTAGGGATTGAGTCATGTTTAGGTTTAGGCTTAGGTGTTGAGTGTGGATTAGCGTTAGGGTTAGGGTTTATGGTTAGGTCCCTTAGGTTTAGGGTTTGGGTGAAGTTGTGAGGTGAGTTAGGTTTAGGGTCAGGGATAGGGTTAAGTTTATGTTTAGGGTTATGTTTAGGGTCAGCATGAGGCTGCCATTAGAGTTAGTCTGAGGTTCTATTTATGGTTACTGCTAGGGTGATGGTTATAGGTTTGGGTTAGGTTTAGAGCTTGGAATAGATTTTAAGTTTAGGTTTAGGGAAAGGAACTCTTAGTTTTAGGGTCAGAATTTAGGTGTAGGGTGATTGTTAGGGTTAGGGTGAGGTTTATGGTTAGGGTTACAGTTATGGTTAGTTTTAGGTTTAGGATTTGGGTTGATGTTATGGGTTAGGGTTAGGAGTAAGTTAGGTTTATTATAAGATTTATGGCTATGGTTAGGTTTAGGTTTAGGGTTACAGTGTCTTGCTGTCTTGGTGCTTCTGCTGTTACAAGTCCCCGAGTGCCTGATATGACCAGTGTGTAACTGAGTTAGGGTTAGGGGTTAGGGTTTGGTCTCTTAGGCCTAGGGTTTGGGTTTGTTTTAATTTTAGGGTTATGGTGCTGTTAGGGTTAGGTTTTATGGTTCAGGATATGTTTTTGTGGTTAGGGTTATGGTCAGTGTTACAGTGCCATTAGGGTTAGGGTTAGGTGTTGTGGTTATGTTTAGGGTTAAGGTTAGGGTTACAGTTAAGGTGACAATTAGGTTAGGGTTACGGTAATGTTTAGGTTTAAAATTAGGATCAGGATTCAGAAGAGGATTAGGTTTGGGTTTGGGCTACAGTACAGTTACTGTTATTGTTAGGTTTGCATTTAGGTTTAGGGTTAGGGTTAGTGTTGGAGTTAGGGTTACGGTTAGGGATCTCATCAGAGTAACCAGGGTTAGGGTTAGGATTAGATTAGATTAGAGTTAAGGTTAGTTTTAAGGTTGGAGTTATCGTTTGGTTTAGGGTTAGGGTTAGGGTTAGGGTTAGGGCTGGGGTTTGGTTTTGGTTTAGGTTTAATGTAAGGGTGTGAAACAGGTTTGTGTTCTCCTTCCTGTGACAGTTATGGTTAAGGGTAGGTTTAGGGTGCTATAAGGTTATAGTTATGCTTAGGCTAAATTGAGGGTAAGGTTTAGGGTTTGAATTGGTTCTAGGATCAATTTTGGCGTCATGGTTATGGATCAAGTTAGGGTTTGGGTTGCTATTAGGGTTATGTTCCGTCTTAGGATTATGGTCAGGGTTATGCTTAAGGTGAGGGATTAGGGCTTGGGTTAGAGTTAGGGTTAGGGTTATGAGATAGAATGATGGTTAAAGTTCTAGTTAGTATGATATTTATGGGTTCAATTTAGGGTCAGGTGTAAAGATTTGGATAGGGGTTAGAGTTATCATTGTGGTTAAAGTTTAGGTTCATGGTGAAATTAAGGGTTAGTTTTAGGACTAAGGGTTAGGGTTAGGATTTAGGGTTAGAATGTAAGTTTAGGGGACAGGTTTGGTTTAGGTTTAAGGTGAGCTTTATAGTGCCTTTAGGGTTAGGGTAGGGGTTAGTGTTAGTGTTATGGTTAGGTTTTGAATGCCATTATGGTTGTGTTTAGATTTGTTGTTAAAGATAGTTAAGATTTAGGGTTAGGGTTAGGGTTAAGTTGAGGGGTAGGGTTTGGGTTAGTGTTAGAGTTTAGTTGAGGCTTAAGGTTAGGGTTAGGGTACGGGTTTGGGTTGAGTTTGGGTTTTTGATGCCATTAGATTTAGGGTTAGGGTTAGGCTTTAGGTTAATATTAGGGTAATAGTTAAGCCTATGGTTAGAAGTATTTTAGTGATTAGAGTCATGGTTACAGGTAGTTTTATGTTTACAACAATAGTTAGGGGTTAAATTTAGGGTTAGTGTTAGGATTGAGGCAAAATTTAGGTTAGGCTTGGGGTTAGGGTTCAGGTTATGGTTAGGGTTAGAAGTAGGAGTAGGGTTAGGTTTAATGTAAATGTTAGGTTTAGTTTTAGGGTTAGGTTTAGTTTTAGGCTTAGGGTACAATCAGGTCCATTATGATTAGGGCTTGTGTTAAGTTGTGGGGTAGGTTGGGGTTAGGGACGGGGATAGGGTTAGGTTTACAGTTGGGTTTCTGTTTAGTATTAGGGTGAGGGTTCCATTAGGGTTAGTCTCAGTGAGGTTTAAAGGTTTGGGTTAGGATTAGAGTTTGGATTAGGGTTAAAGTTTAGGTTTAGTGTAAGATAATGTTTGTGTGATGGTTAAGGTTTTTCCTGAGAGTTTAGGGTTAAAGTTTAAGTTTGGGGTGTGGCTTTGTTTTAGGGTGAGGTGTATTGTGTTTTTACTATTAGGGTTATGGTTTCATTTAGGTTTAGGATTAGGTTTATGGTTAGGATTAAGGTAAGATTTAGGTGTAGAGTTATGGTTAGGGTTAGGGTTAAGGTTATGGGTTTGGTTTATTATTAAGGCTAGGATTTGGGCTAGGTTTAGTGTAAGTTTTAGGGACAGGGTTAGGCTTACTTTTAGGTTTTAGGTTACGGTGTGTTGCTGTTGAAGTGCTTGTACACAAGTTTGGAAGTGGCTGCTATGACCGGGGTGTAACCAGGTTTGTGTTAGGGTTTAGGCTTCTGTTCATTAGGACTAGGGTTTGGGTTAGGGTTAACTTTAGGGTTATGGTGCTGTTAGGGTTAGTGTTTATGGTCTGGGATAGTTTTAGATTTAGACTTACAGTTAGGGTTAGTGTTATGGTTAAGATGAGGGATAGGTTAAGGTTAGGGTTAGGATAAGGGTTAAAGTTAGGGTTATGTCATCCCGTATTTGTATGCAGTATTTCTACCATCTTCGCATTTCAGAAGAAAACTTTTAGATAGTCTTGGTAGTTTTCTGGTTTACCTTGTCTCTCCGTGGAGACAACCCACCGAGAAAACATCTCCGTTCCTTGGCTCTCATCTACTGGTCACTATTAAAAATTACAGCTTTGTTTTTTCCTCCTCAGGATGTCAGGGTGTTAATCAGCCATTTCCGTCCCTCGAGCGCCACCCACAGGAGATCAGTCATAATTGCACCAATTCCTTTGTTTCTCGTAGAAATTAAATGATGAATGGACAGCTCCTGACAAGTTCTCCGTCTCTGCCAGGCCACATACAAAAGTGTGAGAGAGTTTTAAATCTTCTTGGGATGCTCTCAGCATCTTGTTTTTGTTGCTGGGTCTTCTGAATGCAGTTCAGGTCTTTATGAAGACTAGAAAACTATTTAGGTGTACCATCCTGGGAATGACCTCTGCAATAGACACTGCAGCTACTGAACCTTCTGTGAGCAACACTGCATTTACTGAAAGCCCTGCAACAGACACTGTGGCTACAGAGAGCACTGCAACAGACACTGTGGCTACTGAAAGCCCTGCAACAGACACTGCATCTACTGACAGCCCTGCAACAGACACTGTGGCTACAGAAAGCCCTGCAACAGACACTGTGGCTACTGAAAGCCCTGCAACAGACACTGTGGCTACTGAGAGCCCTGCAACAGACACTGTGGCTACTGAAAGCCCTGCAACAGACACTGTGGCTACTGACAGCCCTGCAACAGACACTGTGGCTACTGACAGCCCTGCAACAGACACTGTGGTTGCTCTGAGAACCACAAGAACTGCAGATATTCAGACTCAAGTGACAGGACCGCTCCAGCTCTCACTGTGGCTGCTCAAATTCCAAAAATAAATACTGCATCTCCTGACCACGGTGTTGGGCCCTGCTGCTCCAATCTCTGCAATGCAGCTACTCAGACCATGAGGACAAGCACTTCAGCTACTCAGCTCCTGGGGGTGAGGGATGAATCTGAGCTAGAGGACCAACCAGTGCCAGTAATAATTGCCTCTACACAGAATAAGAAGTATAAAACCAAAGCATTTCACACTGCAAAGAGTGAAGATAAACCAGGGGTATCACCAGGACATGAGAAAGAGGCAAAACCAGAAATAATGACCCGATCTTTATCCCTGAGTGAGGTACATGAAAAGATTACAGCTGTCATCCAGGTGAGGGAATTATGACTTGGCTGTTCCTATGCTGGGATAACGGAGCCAGTAGCTTGGGCCTGGTAGGCAGGGAAGCCAAGCAGCTGAGATCCCTTGCTGGAGAAAGTGACATTGGTAAAGCAATTGGAAAAAAGACACAAAGCTTCAGCCTCTGGAAATATCTTCTGTCAGGCGTGAGGGAAATGCATCCCGTGAAGGATAATGTTGGGCTGGAGCCATGGGTAGGCAAATGGAGCACCATGGAGAAAGGTATCCAGCTCTGGAGGGAACTGGCTGTATGGTTACTGATTTATGATGAGCCCAAGGCAATGCACAGTTACCCACAGATCCAGATGAAGTCCAATGCACACTACCCACGTGGTGGAAGCTCATACAGTCTGCATCCACATCGTATGCCAAGTTTCTGAATGAAAAAGTGTCCCAACTTGAGGATAAATTATGCTCTTTACCTGTACAGACCAATTTCTCAGCCTTAAAGTAAGTGTTCCCCTGTCCAAAAAGGACATCATACACCAAGAGGGAAGTTTTACTTGAGTGACTCTGGAGAAGACGTGAGGAACTGGGATGGAAAAACCTTCCCTGATTCTAGAAAAACAGGTATGTGAGTTGGAAGGAAAACCAAATACAGCTAGAGATTTTTTCAGGAGAATTGCTCCAGTTTCTAGAAACCCGTTCCTCAAACACAATAGAAGGGTTGAATTAACACCAGATCCTACAGAACTTTTGATTTGTATTCAAGAGAAGTGACTGGCCAAAACGAAACAGACCCACAGATATTACACAAACCCATTGAACCACAACTAATAGTGTATCCAGAATCAGAGGGGCCCTTCCTCCAGCCAGGTGGGGGAAAGGGACAAGCATGTTTACTGGACTGTGAGGATTAGGTGGCCTGGCACATGTGACTCCGAGGAGTATAAGGCTCTAGTGGACACTGTTGCCCAATGCATTCTCCTGCCATCAGTCTTTAAAGACCCAGAATCCATTTATATTTCTGGAGTGAGAGGGGGGTCCCAACAGCTGACTCTATTGGAGGTCAAACTAAGCCCAGCTGGGAAGAAATGACAAAAACAGCCCATTGTGACTGGCCCAGGTGCTCCATGCACCCTTGGCATAGATTATCTGAGGAGAGGTTATTTCAAGGACCTAAAAGGGTATCTGTGGGTTTCTGGCATTGCTGCCCTATAGTTCTCTGGAGATGGAGAGAATCAAACGCCAGCACTGAGCGCTGCTGTGCCAGACATGTTAGAGCTCCAATATGAACTGGAGTCCAAGGCAGCCAAGTGGTAGCCACCACAGACATTGCCAGTGTGTTCTTCTCCATTCCTCTGGCAGCAGAGTGCAGCCACAGCTTGCTTTCACCTGGAGGGGTGTTCAGTACACCAGGAATTGACTGCCCCAGGGGTGGGAACACATCCCCACCATTTGCCATGGACTGATTCAGAATGCACTGGAACAGGGTGAAGCTCCAGAACACCTGCAGTGCATAGACAACTTTATTGTATGGGGCAATACAGCAGCAGCAGGAGTTTTCCAGAAAGGAAAGAATCCAAATCCTCTTGAAAGCTGACTTTGCCATGAAACAAAGCAAAGTCAAGGGACCTCTGCAAGAGATCCAGTTTTTAGGAATAAAATGGCAGGACAGATGTCATCAGATCCCAATGGATGTGATAAACCATCTGTGTCCCCACCAACTAACAGAAAGGAAGCACAAGCCTTCTTAGGCACTGTGGGTTTCTGGAGAATGCACTTTTCAAATTACAGACAGATCGTGAGCCCTCTCTACCAGGTGACCCAAAAACCCCCCCTATTTGAGATGGGATATTGAGTAGTGACAAGCCTTTGAACAAACTAAGAAGGAGACAGTCCATGCAGTAGCCCCTGGGCCAGTCCAGAGCAGACAAGATGTTAAAAACGTGCTCTACAGCACAGCTGGGGTGAATGGCCCTACCTGGAGTCCCTGGCAGAAAACACCAAGGGAGACTCAAACTCAACCCTGAGGGTTTTGGAGTCGGGGACAGAGAGGATCCGAAGCCTGATACACCTCAACTGACAAAGAGATCTTGGCAGCGTATGAGGGAGTTCAAGCTGCTTTGGCAGTGATTGGTACTGAAACACAGCTCCTCCTGGCACCCTGATTGCCCGTGCTGGGATAGATGTTCAATAAGATGATCCCATCCACACATCATGCAGCTCATGTCATGTGGAGTGAGTGGGTTGCACTGATCACACAATGAGCTCAAACAGGGAGTCTCAGTCATCCAGGAATTGTGGAAGTGAGCCTGGCCAGAAGGCAAAGGTTTCTGACTGTCACCTGAGGAGGAGGGGATATGAGCTGAAGAGACTCCAGCATATCATAAACTACCAGCCCATGAGAAGCAATATGCCTTGTTCACTGATGGCTCCTGTCATCTTGTGGGAAACTATCAAGAGTGGAAAGCTGCTCTGTGGAGTCCGACATGACGAGTCGCTGAGGTTGCCAAAGGGAAAAGTGAATCCAGCCAGTTTGCAGAGGTCAAAGCCATCCAACTGCCCTTGGTATTGCTGAAGGAAAAAAGTGGCCAGTGTTCCACCTCTGTACCCACTCCTGGATGGTGGGAAATGCCCTCTGGGGGGGATCACAGCAACGGAAACAAGTTTAGGTGAGTTTAGGGATAGGTTTAGGTCGAGGTTTAGGCTCCAGGTTACGGTGTGTTGCCATTGAGGTTCTTGTGCTGTCACAAGTGTCCCAGTGGCTGAGATGACCCGTGTGTAACCAGGTTAGGGTGAGGTGCATTAGGACTGGGGTTTGTGTTAGCGTTACTTTTAGGGCTATGGTGCTGTCAGGGTGAGCGTTTCTGGCTCGGGATAGGTTTAGCTTTAGGGTTAGTGAGGGTTACTGCTATGGTGAAGTTGAAGGATGGGTTAGGGTTAAGTTTAGGGTTACGGTTAGGGTTCTGTTTATGGTGAGGGTTAGCATGCCATTAGGGAAAGGTTAGGGTTGGGTTTAGGGTCAGAGTTAGGACTGGGGTTAGGGTAAGTTTGATGGTGATGATGAGGATCAGGCTAGGGTTAGGTGTAGGGTAAGGGCTACTGTACAGTTAGTGTTAGGGTGGAGGTTAAGTTTAGATTTAGAGTTAGTGCTGTTTAGGAAGAGTATTAGGATTAAGGTGAAGTTTTGGGTTAAGGTGAAGTTTCAGTTTAAGATCCCGGTTAGGTTTAGGGTTAGGTTTAGTGTTAGGGTGTCAGAGATCAGGTTGAGTTTTGGGCGTAGTGTTAGTGCTAAGGTTAGTGTTATGGTTTAGATGATGATTAGGTTCAGGTTCAGGTAGGGGACAGGGTGAGGTTTAGGGTTGGAGTTAAAGTTCAGATGAGGATTAGTTTAGGATTTGAGCTATGGTACAGTGAGTATTATTGTCAGGGTTACAATTAGGTTTAGGGCTTTTATGGTTTGTCCTTGGGTTAAGGTGAGGGTCAGGGTTAGTTTAGTTTTAGGGTTAAGGTTAGGTTAGGTTTAGGTTTATGGTTAGTGTTAACTTCAGTGGTAAGGTGTCTTCTGTTTTTTGGTTAGGTATAGGATTAAATTTAGGATAAATTTTAGGATTAGGATTAATTTTAAATTTAGTGTTAGGTTTTGGATTAGGGTTGAGGTTAATGTTAGGGTAAGATGTAAGTTTAGTGTCAGGGTTAGGGGTTAAGGTTACGGTTAGGATTACGGTCAGGTTAAGGTTTGGAATGATATGAAGTGTGAAATTCACGGTCAGTGTTAGTGAAATACATTTGGGTTTGGTTTTGAGTTGGGTTTCACGTTAAAATTTCAGTTTACAGTTAAAGTTCAGGTTAGTTTTTCTGTTAAGTGTTATGGATAGGGTGTAGGGTTAAAAGAGAAGGTTAGAGTGAGCCTCGGGGTTTGGGTGAGGTTCATGGTGTGTTTAGGGTCAGGTTTATGCTTAGGGTAAGCAGTTGAATGACCAAAAGAAGGGGATGTCTTCTAGAGATGGGGTCAGCATGGCATGCTGTGTGTGGGTCAGAGGCCTGTTCAGTGCAACACCTCCTGGGCCTCCCACCATCTAAAAGGACCAAAGATTCTCTGCATGACTCTCTCCTGTAAGTGTCAGCGCTAATGAACAGCATTTTCAAAGATACCTGTCAGGGTCTGAGTGCCCATCTTGCTGGAATTACAATGACCCAGTGGTGAAAAACACTCTCTCAGCACCCTTGGGTGCAGCTCCTCTGGTCCCACGGACAGGTAAGGGTGTTGTTTGCTCAAGTAACTCTGGCTTGATCCCATCCACCACTGGTGGTTCTCTTCCAGAGCCCTGCCTCAAAGCTCAGAGGCCTGGAAGACCTTGCTGGTGGTGACTGAGGCAAAGAGGATGTTCAGCATCTCCATCTACCTACATCCACACTTACTAAATTTAGCAGGATTTCTGGTTCTTCTTTAGCTGTTCCTGAAGTAGGAACAACTCACCTTGGTGCCCTTGAATTCCTTTCTGAGTTTGAATTTTGATAGGAACCGTTGCTGTGCTTGGAGGATGGGGTCTGTGAAGACAAGACCAATCCAGGCACATTGTGAAAAAGATTGGTGTGTTCCTTGACACCATGAGTGGCAGACAAGGCCCCCATGAGATGTGCTTTGTGTTTATACAATGCCTGCAGCTATTGGCCAGCAGAAGGAACAGACCTTGCTTCTCTGATGGCATCTGATGGCTGATGCCTCTGACTGATGGCAACAGTCAATGGCACAGGGCACCAAATCACACTCTCTGCAAGGCTCTCTGGGGTGTCTGTCCTGCACCCACCCTGAATGGGAATTGCTTTCCTGTATGCCCTGTGATTTCCCAGCCAGTGCAGTCAGTGGAGAGCCAGTACCTACAGCTGATGGAGAAAGAGAGAGACTGAGCTGTCCCCATGGCACATGGCTCCAGTTGTTCAGATGAATAACTCTACAGGCTGCCCTGAACATCACAGCTGGGGACAGGTTCAGTTGCACTTAATTTGGACATCAGCTGTCCTGTCAGTTGGTCAAAGATAATTCCCAGTGGCCACTAAGAGGATTCCCCCAGATGTTGGCCTGTTGTGATGAACTGCTCCATTAGTTTTTGCTCATGTCCTCCATGAGACCTGCACATATCTTCAGACACACCTGACACCTTAAATGTCATCAGGCCTTGTGCCTGGACAGCCCAAGCCTGCCCTCCATCTCCATTAGTCAGCAAGGGAGCTGAGACAAGGAGCTCACAGGCATATTTTGTGCACACTTGAAGACCTGAGGCAAGAGGAATCCCACCTCCTGTGGCTTTGTGTTGTGCACGGGAGGGAGCTCAGTCTCCTTCTAGTCCCAGGACTACAGTCCCACAGATGAGATGCTTTGATTGCCTCAGCTGCATCCCTTTCCTCAGCAGGGGTAAAGGAGATCCCTCCTGGTCATGGTCTAGTTGTCCTGTCTAAGGATGGGACAGGAAATGTCAGTCTTAGACATCACTGTGAGAGGAAAAATGCTGCTACTAGAAAGAAGCATCTCTCCCCAGCTATGGGAGGGAACATCAGTGATGGCTTCAGCCCGTTCCACAGCAAGTTCCCCTGGAGCCCCAGGGACACCTGGAGGGAGCCCAGAGGGAGCAGAGAAAGTGATGTCATGGGCTGGTCCTCTGCTGCTGAGCTGGGCTGGGCTCCTGAGGTGGAGGGAGGAAACAAGGCAGCAGTGCAGAGAGACAGCTCTGCCCAGGAGCAGCTCCTCTGCAAAGCACAGCAGGGCTGAGGGCACTGCCTGCAGGCACCGAGGGGAGAGGAGCAAGGCAGAGAGAGGTTGAAGGCAGTGTGGGGTTGGAGGATGCTGAGAGCTCACTGGAGGAGAAATCTTCTCAGCCCTTGATGTGGTAAGTCTGTGGCTGTGGGATAAAGCAGGTGCAGTTCATGGTGGGATCTCCTCAAGCTGGGACATCCCAAAGTTTCCAGGATCTGTAAACTCACAGGACCTCTGTTGTAGAGGAGAAGATCATGCTCCAGAGCAGGGTTGTCCTGCTGCAGCATCAGAGGGACACAGCATGACAGCTGCCTTCTGCTGGGGACAACGGCAGGGGTGAGCACATAGGGGTGCCCAGTGCTCTTCTTCTGAGCAGGGTCTTTAGCACTAGGAAGCTTTCAAGGGGATGTTTCAAGAGGAAGGTCAAGGCAGGGTTTGCTATAAAGATGAAGAGATTTCCCAGGGCTTTGTTTTCATTTTCCTACTTTGAGGGCACGGGACAGGAGGAGGGATAGGGAGGGAGGGAAAGAGAAATAAAAAAGGACCTTTCAGGTTTGAATAAGTCATTGAGACTCCTGAGCTGTAGCTTTGAGTGGTCAGTAGGTCTGCTAGGAGCCTCCTAAAGTACCTTCAACCATTCTTCTGCCTGTGGACAGCACCAGCATCACCTTTCTGGACCCATCAGCCTGTTCTGCCCCTTGAACCTCCAAACAGGAACATGCACACAGCCAGTGCCCTGTCAGTGGGCAAGTGTCTGTAGGTGAGAGCACGGAGGTTGCAATGGGCTGACAGGGAAAAGCCATGGGACAGGGAAACCGCTTCCAGGAGAAAAACCTCCAGGTAGCAGGGATAGGATCAGGGCATGAGAGGAAGTTAAAAATGGAAATGTTGTGGGAGGGAGAATTAAAAAAACTCCATGTAATCACCTCCAAAGCAGAGCCCTTCTTCTGAGCAAGGCCCCTTGCCTCCTCTCCCACCCAGCAAAGCCTCTGTCCTCAGGGCTGTGGGGTCCAAGACATGAACCACCTCCTGTGAAGCCAGAGCTCCAGCAGAGCCATGCTGCAGCTCTCCAGCCAGGTGCCCATTTTCCTCAGCAGAGCACAGGGGCTGAGAGCAACAGTCCAGCAAGGTTCCTGTGGGGGTGGTGGTGTGCACAGCTGGGGAAGGGGAACGCTGCCTGCGTGCCCGGCTGCTTCTGCCCTGGTCGCTCCCAGCCCGACCCTCACTGCATTGTCCCCTGTTTCTTCACTTGTCTCTCTGATTGCTGTTGTTATTTCCTTCTTGCTGTCAGGCTCTCTGGGAGTTTCAGCTGCAGAGTCACACAGGGATCTTCTGTGTCCTTTCCTGCAGGTGTGTCCATGGGAACAATTGTCCCAGGTTATGTCTGAGCTGTGGAGAGCTGATCAGTGCAGTCTGTGGGGCTTGGATGGGAGGTGACTCTTCCTTACTGAGATGCCATCCTTAGGACCCTTGGCTGTACCCTTTAGGTGTCCTTCCAAGATCTGAGCTGCCCTCAATAATGCAAACCTACCTCATAGCAGCTGTGTTTTATCTTGAAGCCCCTTGGAGACCACAAAGGCCCTACAACTGAGGAAATGCTGTTGGGTTTGTGAAATGAGCCTTGTGTGTCCTGGGCTGGAACTGGGGTGCTGAGACCTTGAGAAAGGGTGAAACTTTTAGTGGTCTGTGGTGGATCCCTCTGCTCTCAGCAAAGTCTGGGGGTTTTTCAGGGTAACATGGGATTGTGACCACCCTCCATCTCAGAAAGGTGCAAGGCCAGGGTAGCTGGGAGCAAGAGAGAGGGACAGACCAACTCCTCTCACTCTGCACTGAGCCTCAGGCATCCTCTTACCTCACAGGACTTGCTTTGTTCTCCCTGAGTGCAGCAGAAATGCTGAGGGTTTGACACCCAAGAATACTCACCAGGGGAGATGGGGGGAGCTGCAAAGAAACTTAGAACTCTTCAACTGCCTTTGCCATTCCTGTTCCTCAGACCTGGGAGTGCAGGTGCTGACAAGCCCTTCTGCATTAGCAGTGGTTTCATGGGACAAAGTTGAACACCAGGACCAGTCGCTGCCACCACTCATTTCTGCAGAGCAGGGCTGACTTCTCCAGAGCCCATGGGCAGATGCCCTATTCTCCTTGGAATACATGGCCAGCACCAAGCAGGGCTCCAGCCACAGAGCTGAAGGAAGGTCTTCTAGAGAAAGGAAAGGGTCCCTGTGTGCTACAGGGGGAGGGTTTATGGGAAATGGCTTTGATTTTGCTCAGAGAAATCTTGCCTAACTCTTCACTGTCTTTTTTTCCTATGACCGTGCTCCATGCCCAGGGGAAGCAGATGTTCAACGGCAGCTCCATCACCCAGTTCCTCCTCCTGGCATTTGCAGACACACGGGAGCTGCAGCTCCTGCACTTCTGGCTCTTCCTGGGCATCTACCTGGCTGCCCTCCTGGGAAATGGTCTCATCATCACCACCATAGCCTGTGACCACCACCTCCACACCCCCATGTACTCCTTCCTCCTCAACCTCTCCCTCCTCGACCTGGGCTCCATCTCCACCATTGTGCCCAAATCCATGGCCAATTCCCTCTGGAACACCAGGGAAATCTCCTACCTGGGATGTGCTGCACAGCTCTTTCTATTTTTCTTCTTGATCTCAGCAGAGTATTATCTTCTCACCGTCATGTCCTATGACCGCTACGTTGCCATCTGCAAACCCCTGCACTATGGGACCCTCCTGGGCAGCAGAGCTTGTGTCCACATGGCAGCAGCTGCCTGGGGCACTGGGTTTCTCTATGCTGTCCTGCACACGGCCAATACATTTTCACTGCCCCTCTGCCAGGGCAATGTCCTGGACCAGTTCTTCTGTGAAATCCCCCACATCCTCAAGCTCTCCTGCTCACACTCCTACCTCAGGGAACTTGGGCTTCTTGTGGTTATTGCCTGTTTAGGATTTGTGTGTTTTGTTTTCATTGTGGTGTCCTATGTGCAGATCTTCAGGGCTGTGCTGAGGATCCCCTCTGAGCAGGGACGGCACAAAGCCTTTTCCACGTGCCTCCCTCACCTGGCCGTGGTCTCCCTGTTGGTCAGCACTGGCTTGTTTGCCCACCTGAAGCCCCCCTCCATCTCCTCCCCATCCCTGGACCTGTTGGTGTCAATTCTGTACTCGGTGGTGCCTCCAGCAGTGAACCCCCTCATCTACAGCATGAGGAACCAGGAGCTCAAGGATGCCCTGAGGAAACTGAGAACTGGGTGCTATTCTGAAGCAATAAACTTCCTGTCTTCTTCTGCAAAGTAGTTACCATGTAACTCAGGGCAGGCCCAGCCTGTCTTCTGAGTTTGGGGTTTTTTTTTACTTTTTCTGATGATGTCTTTTATTTGTGGTCATGTTGACATCCCATTTGTAATCCTCTCCCTGCTTTTCTTTTCTGACTGAGTGGCTGTGTAAATGAGGACCCCCGCTCTCTGTATATTTCATCAAAATAAAGGGATTTCCAGTTTTTTTGTTTTTTTGTTTTTTTTTTCATGTGTTTCTTCCTCCAAGGCTTTTTTGGAGCTGCAGGGACAGTTCCTGTGTTCATAGGTGCAAGGGAAAAGAGTCTCAGCATGACAGCACTGCCAGGGAGCACCAGCACTTCATCTTCAGAGCTGTTTTCTTCCCACTTCCACACTCTGTTTCTGAGCCCTTGTGTTGGTGGAAGGCCTGAGTGCTCTGCCAGCTTGGTCACAGTCCTGCTGCCTGGTAGTCCTGTGACCACAGGCAGGGACAGGCAATGGGCACCTCTGTGATAGTGCTGGCCTCCATAACAGCATTTCCAGAAAGAAAGGTGATGTCCTCAGGGCAGTGCCTGAAGGCTTCCATCTTTTTCCAAAATTTTTGCCAAAAATATTCCCACAAACGTGGCCTGCAGATGAAAACACCAGCACAGAGCTAAACAATGTGAGTGTGCAGGGTGTGGGGATGCAGCAGTGTCCTTGCTCAGCCAGGTCACCTTTGATTGACCTGAAGCAGGGCAGGGTCTGCTCTGTGCCCGTGTTCACTGGACAGCCTGGGGAAGCTGCCCTAGAACAATCAGCATGGACCAGCTCCTCACAACCACCATTCCCAGCACTGGCCTCTCACCCCACCTCCAAGAGGTTCTTTGTCCCTCCATGGAAGGACACCACATGAGTAGGTCACAAGTCCATGTTTTCATTAGACAGAGGAGATGTGAGCATGCACATCATGTACATGGGGTGAGATGAGCCCCAGAGAGCACAAATGCCATCAACTATTCCTACAGACACCATGAAGGCCTGTGGGAGAGACAGTGCCTCGAGGTCACTTCACATTGGCAGTCACGTCCCATGGGAGACAACTTGAATGCAGCACTGGGATGTACTTCCTTGAACCAAGGTCCCTGTGTCCATTCCTCATGATGTGGGGCACTACAGACAGGTGCAGAGCAGGGTGAAACACCACAGGGCTGAGGTTCCTCTCAGTCTCTATGAGTAGGAACAGGATGCCAGAGAGAAACTCTGACTCCTGCCTCTGTGTGCAAAATCACAGAATCATAGACTCATGGAATGGCTTGAGTTGGAAGGGACCTTTCAAGGTCATCTAGTCCAACCCTCCTGCAGTGAGCAGGAACACCTTCAACCAGATCAGGTTGCTCAGAGCCCCATCCAATCTGACCATGAATGTTTCCAAGGATGAGGCTTCTACCATCTCTCCAGCCAACCCATGCCAGGGTTTCACCACCTGCATTGAAAAAAATTTCCTCCTTAGAGCTAATCTAAATCTCCACTCTTTCAACTTAAAACCATTACCCCCATTCTTACAGCCCCACTTGAAGTATTGAAAAGCTGCAGAAGATCTCCCCAGAGCCTTCTCTTCTCTGGGCTCAACAACACCAACTCTATCAGACAGTTGGCCTTCTGTGCTGCGAGTGCACCTTGGTGCCTTCTGTCCAGGTTTTCATCCACCAGTACCCCCAAGTCCTTCTCCACAGGGTTGTGCCAAATCCCTCATCCCCCAGCTTGTATTGACACCGTGGGTTGCCCTGACCCAGGTGCTGGACCTTGCACTTAGACTTGTTGAACCTCATGAGGTTCATACGGGCCCAATTCTCAAGTTTATCCAGGTCCCTCTGGATGGCTTCTTGTCCCTCAGGCACATCAGCTGCACCACTCAGCATGGTGTCATCTGCAAACTTGCTGAGAGTGCACTAGATTGAACTTGACATTTCTGTGTGTGACATTTGACATGGTCTCCCATGGTGTCCTTATGACCAGATTGGTGCCATCTGGGCTGAAGAGGTGGACGCTGGGTGGGAAGATTGCTGGACAATCAATCCCATATGTCATCACTGGTACAAAGTCCTCCATGCAGCCAGTTACTAACTGCATCCTTCAGTGACCAGCACTTGGGCCAACACTGTTTAATGTCTTTAGTATCCCCTGTATGATGTGACAGAGCGCACTATCAGCTCCTCTGTGGATGAGGTAAAGCTGGGTGGAGGCCTTGAACAACCTCGCCTGGTTCACTCTGCCTTGAGCAGGAGAGTCAGGCAAGAGGATGTTCAGGGATCTTCTCAAACCTGGCTTATGCTACAATTCAATGATTCTTTCTTTTCCTTGGAGAGGGTTTGGAAAACAGAATAGGCAAAAGAAGAAGAAAAAATAAAAGATTCAGAAAGACAACAAGAATATTAATGGGTTAGTTTGGATTCCCAGCTTGAAGGGTAGTTTCTGAGAAGGTAGAGCTTTCCTTGGCAGTGGGAAAAAGCAGGAAAGAGAAAAAAAAAAAAAAAAAGATGTCACAAAGTGCAACTTAGAAGGTGGAAACTGGATATTAGGAGGAAGAAATGTTACTGGAAGTGTAGTGCTGTGGTGCAAGAGGTCACCCAGAAGGAGTCTGGATCAGCCCATGGCTTTGGGTTTCAAAGAACAGCCAGTGCAGGTGGAGGCACATCAGGGAAGGTACAGAAATGCTGGGGTGAGAGCAAGACAGGGAAGCAAGATGGGTGTAAACAGCCTGCAGGGAAAGAGGGGCAGGTGTAGGACAGTGTAGAACAGCCTGTGCTGGAGGTGGCAAAGGGTTTTGGCAATGCTGGAAGGCACCGAGAGAACCCAGGTCTCTGCCACTGAGGCCCATGAGAAGCCATGTTGTCCTCATGGCAGTGGGGCCTCATTGCCTCCTTGGAAGCCCCTGGGGAAGCTGGAGGTTGTGGTACCATTGCTGTCCTTCCCTCGGCCTAGTGATGAGGGGTGAGGATAAGGCCAAGGTACTTAATGCCTCTTTGCCTCCGTCTTTAACAGCCAGACCAGCTGCTCTCCGGGTCAGGGTTGAGTTTCAGGACAGTTTCAGGTTAGGGTCAGGGTGAGGGTTAGGGTTCACATGAAGGTCAAGTGTTAGGGGTAGAGTTAGGAGTAGGGTTAGGTTTAGTGTCAGTTTTAGGGACATGGTTAGGCTTAGGTTTCAGTTTAGGTTGAGGGTTATGGTGTGCTGTCCTTGAGGTCCTTGTGCTGTCACAAGTCCCTGAGTGGTTGCTATGACCACTGTGTAACCAGGTTAGGGTTTGGGTTTAGGGTTAGGTGCATTAGGACTAGGGCTGGTTTTTGGGCTATTCTGCTGTTAGTGTTTCTGTTTTGGGACAGGTTTAGCTTTAGGGTTCCAGTTCGGCTTCCTGCTATTGTTAAGTTGAGGGATAGGTTAGGGCTAGGTTAGAGTTAAGTTTAGGGTTACAGGCAGTGTTATCTGTAGGGTTAGGGTGCCATTAGGGTAAGGTTAGGGTTTTTCGGGTTAGGGTTAGGACTAGGGTTAGGTTTATGGTTGAGGTTATGGTGATGATGAGGATTATGTTAGGGTTAGAGTGCCATTGGTGTAAGGTTAGGCACAGGGTTAGGGTTGGAGCTAGAGTCAGAGTTAGAGCTGGGGTCAGTGTTATGTTGATGATGAGGATTACGTTAGGGTAAAGGTTCAAGTGCCATGAGGGTAAGTTTAGTGTTCAGTGTAGAGTCAGAATTAGGGTTAGGGTCAGTGTTATGGTGATGATGAGGTTCGGTTCGGGTTAGTCTGGGCCTCTAATGAGTTACATCATGAACACTGTGCAGAAGGAAACAGGCCCTTTAATGCTTCTGAAAAACTTCCAGCCATCATTTTCCTCAGGGCATCCTTGAGCTCCTGGTTCCTCATGCTGTAGATGAGGGGGTTCACTGCTGGAGGCACCACCGAGTAGAGAAATGATACGACCAGATCCAGGGATGGGGAGGACACAGAGCGGGGCTTTAGGTAGGCAAAAATTCCAGTGCTGAGAAACAGGGAGACCACAGCCAGGTGAGGGAGGCACGTGGAAAAGGCTTTGTGCCGTCCCTGCTCAGAGGGAATCCTCAGCACAGCCCTGAAGATCTGCACATAGGACACCACAATGAAAACAAAACACCCAAATGCTAAACAGGCACTAACCATGATAAGCCCAAGTTCCCTGAGGTGGGAGTGTGAGCAGGAGAGCTTGAGGATGTGGGGGATGTCACAGAAGAACTGGTCCAGGACATTGCCCTGGCAGAGGGGCAGTGAAAATGTACTGGCTGTGAGCAAGACAGCATTGAGAAACCCAGTGCCCCAGGCAGCTGCTGCCATGTGGACACAATCTCTGCTGCCCAGGAGGGTCCCATAGTGCAGGGGTTTGCAGATGGCAACGTAGCGGTCATAGGCCATGATGGTGAGAAGACAATACTCTGCTGAAATGAAAAAGAGAAAAACAAAGAGCTGTTCAACACATCCTGGGTAGGAGATGGCTCTGGTATCCCACAGGGAATTGCCATGGATTTGGGCACTATGGTGGAGATGGAGCCCAGGCCAAGGAGGGAGAGGTTGAGGAGGAAAAAGTACATGGGGGTGTGGAGGTGGTGGTCACAGGCTATGGTGGTGATGATGAGGCCGTTGCCCAGGAGGGCAGCCAGGTAGATGCCCAGGAAGAGCCAGAAGTGCAGGAGCTGCAGCTCCCACCTGTCTGCAAATGCCAGGAGGAGGAACTGGGTGATGGAGCTGCTGTTGGGCATTTCCTGTTTTGTCACACAAAGACACTGTTGAAAACGGAAAGAAGAGAGAAAACTTAGGACAGACTCCTGTGAGCAAAGCCACTGCCTTGTTCACAGAGATCCCCCCAGGTGAAATGCATTTATTGTCTGTGGTTTGTGCTGGCTGAGTGTGCTGTGAGGAGCTGAGGAGTCAGCTTTGCTCTGCTGCAGTGGGCACATGGAGCTGCTTTGTGACAGCTCCACCGTTCACAAGGGATGTCAGATGCAACCCACCTGTAATGGGAAAGTTCAGTATCTACATTCTTAACTCAGAAGAACGTGGGCTGCACAAGAGAGGCTCAGCATGTGGTTATAAGAATTTTGTGTAAGGTTTTTATTTTTCAATACCATATGTACTGAGTGCTCTTTCTAGGATTAAAAATCTTCTTTTTTATGGCTGAAATGTGATGTTTTGATATGGGACATGCAAAAGTGCTATTTTCCAGAGAGAGTCAGTTCCTTGCCCAGCAGACAATGCCCAGAAAGCACCTCCAGGGAAGGACCACAAGAGAGCTGCCTGAAGGCAGCCTCCCCCAGTACTTCTTGGCAGTTTCCCCCCATCCCTTGCCCATGGCTCTGCTGCCTGCACCTGTTTCTATGCCCCCAGGTCTCCTCCCTGCCAGCGCTCTCAGAGCACAACCGATTGGCTGTGTGCTCAGCTCTGCCCTGCAGACAGGTTCCAGGGAAACCCTGGGGCAGCTCTGGCTGGGCAGGCTCTGATGGCACCATCAGACCAACCCTGATGAGCCTGGAAAATCCACAGTGATGCTCTGTGTAAGTGAAGGTGTGTTGGTTTCTGATACTCCAGGGTCTATTCACCTTTCAGAGAAAGAGATTTGGAGTCTCACTGCCTCCTCTGACAGATGAATGTTTCTGTCCCACTGCCCACCCTGATAATACAGAGTAGAAGGTTGATAGAAGAGGATCCTTCCCTTTCAGGGAGCCCCTGCCTTGCTGTGCTGCTTGAAAAATCTCCTGGCAATGTGCTGTACTGATCTGCAGCTGTGAGCAGCCCTGACCCACACAGCACCCTCTCAACAGCAGGACCCTGCCCTGCCAGGGCTGGCTCCTTCCAACCACAGCTTCTCCCTGCAGCACTGGGAGGAGCTCCCC
Source organism: Caprimulgus europaeus (assembly GCA_907165065.1). The sequence continues at coordinate 49,375 of OU015559.1, forward strand.
GGGCAGGCTGAGAGCTGACCCTGGCAGGCGGCAGAGTCCCTGCCCCGGCACACAGCCCCTGGAGTGCAGGGACCCTGCTGGCAAGGACAGCCCTGGGCACCCCTGGCTGCACACCCGCTTTCACACCATTCCCAATTGCCTACAAGAGCCCCCCACCCTTACACAGCCCCTAAGCTGTGGGCTGTGCCAGCTTGAGGAGATGCCTCCAGGAACTCCAGCTGCATTGCCCTGCACCCAGAGACTTACCGTGCCAAGGGCTGCAGAGATTTCTCCTGCAGTGAGCTTGCAGTCATCCTCTCAGTCCTGACCACCTTCCAGCTCTCTCTCTGCCTTGCTCATCTCCCTCAGACACCCTGGCAGTGCCCTTCTCCCTGCTGTGCTTTGCAGAGGAGCTGCCCCTGGGCAGAGGTGCAGAGAGACAGCTTGTCATGAGCTCCCTCCAGCCCAGGAGCTCAGCCCAGCTCAGCAGCAGAAGCCCAGTCCAAGTTATTTTAGTGACCTCTCATGTGGGTTTGATGCTGAATTTATGGCCCTCAGCCACTGAGGGGAAGTTGAAGAAATCTCTCCAGAAGTCAGTGTCAGGTGCAGCCTCCAAAGTTTCTTGTAGTGTTAATGGGTCCCACTGAGGGACACTACTGGGAACACATCTCCAGGGTCCAGTTAGAGCAAAAAACAGGAGGCAGTGATGACACGTCAGGAAAAGCAAGGTAAGGGTGACTCTGATGTTGAGGAAACCTGGATGTGTTTCATTAATGCAAAGGGCCAAGCCCTGACCCCATTAACCAAAGGCCCAGGCCCTGAGCCCCAGCCCCTGGGAAGGGAGTTCCTGTCCCTCACTCATTCCTCAGGGCTGTTCCTGGGGCAGTGTGATGTGGAGATGGGCAATGCCAAGGGCAAGACTATGGGATGACACTTCCCATGCTCCTAGGTATGAACAAAGAAGCCAGGAGGCCCCAGTGCTGGAAGAATGAATTGTCTCCTCATAGGCATCAGTGGCAGAGAAACAGCCATCACCAAAGGAATTTCAGCTTTTCCACATCCCTCTCTCATCTCCACCACAGACTGTCCTATGGTCTCACATCACCTGTGCCTCTTTCCCTCCAGGCTGGAGTCACCCACCCAGCTCACCCACCATTCTCTCATGTTCATTTATTGATCTCTCTCCATCCCTCTTGGATTTTCCTTGACACACAACGCCTTGAGCTGATCCAGACTCTTTCTGGGTGATGTGTTGCACCACAGCACTACCCTTGGAGTGAGAGTTCTTCCTCCTCGTGTCCAGCCTGGACCTACTCACTTGTGCTTCATGGCATTATTTCCCTTTCACCCTGTTTTCCACTACAAAGAAAAGCTTTTCCATCTCTGAAACCTCCCTTCAAGCACTCTCAGGCTACCCCTGTGCTGCCCTCAGTCTCCACACCACTGAGCCCGGGGCCATCAGCCTCTATATTCTTAAGGTCCTGTGCTTCACACCTGCAAACTGGGAGGATCTTTGGAGATCTCTGGGCACTCCTCAAGATTTTTGCAGGTCAAAATGTTGTGGCCAGAGGCCAAGAACAATGACATGAGACTTTTTACCAAGGCCTGTATTGGCAGGACAAAGGGCAAAGGGCTTAAATGGAAAGAGGGCAGGTTTAGATTGGATATAAGGAGGAAATTATTTATGAGACACTGGAACAGGTTGCCTGGAGATATTGTGGATGCCCCAACCATGGAAGTGTTCAAGGTCAGGAACTATGAGCAACCTGAACTAGTGAAAGTTGTCAAGTGGAGTCACCAAGTGGTGTTCCCCAGGGATCAGTATTGGGTCCAGCACTGTTTAATATCTACATAAGTGGTCTGGGTGATGGGATCAAGTGCACCCTCATGAAGTTTACTGATGATATCAAACTGAGTGGGGAGGAAGACACTTTGGAAGGTAGAGCCACTCTGTAGGAAGTCCTGGAGAGGCTGGAAAACTGATGAATTTCAACAAGGACAAGTGAAAGACATGAGAAGACATAATCCTGGAGTGCAGCACAGACTGGGTGCAGCTCTGTGGAAAGGGGTCTGGGTGTTCTGGTGGACAACAAGATCAATATGAATGAAGAGTGTCCTGCAGCAACAAAGAAAGCCAACAGGATGCTGGGTTGTATCAACAAGGGCATCACCAGAGGAGATCAAGAAGTCATTATCCCACTCTCCTCAGGCCACACCTGGAACATTGTGTTCAGTTTTGGGCCCCACTATCCAAAAAAGATGTGGAGTAGCTGGAGAGGGTCCAAAGAAGGGCCCCAGAGATCATCAAAAGTCTGGGAAGCTGCCATCTGAGGAAAGGCTGAGAGAACTGGGTTTGTTCTGCCTTGAGGAAAGAAGGCTTAGAGGAGACTCCATCACCATGCTGCAGTGCTTCAACAGTGGCCCCAAAGAAGATGGAGACTCCCTTGTTACAAGGAGTGCCATGGAAAAGACCAGGGGTGATGGGTACAAGTTACTCCTGGGGAAATGCTGATTAGACACAAGAGGAGAATTTTTCACCATGAGAACAATCAGCCATTGGAATAATTTCCCCAGGAAAGTGGTGGATTTCCCAACACTGGACAATTTCAAGATTCATCTGGACAGGATGCCAGGCCATCTCTTCAGGACTGTGCTCTTGTTTAACCTGATGATCCTTGATGTCCCTTCCAAACTGGTATTCTATTATTCTATCATTCTATGATGTCCCTGTCCATGGCAGGGGAGTTGGACTGGGTGATCTTTTAGATCCCTTCCAACCCAAACCATTCTATGATTCCTTGTTTCTAATACCTCCAAACCTTCTCCCCAAGGCTGCAAATACAAATGCACCATGTGGGCATTTTAATCTGACCTTGTCCTCAACACTCCCATCAAAAATAATGAATTGCCATTTCTAGGACATGAGTTGCCATGTTTCCAGAGAAACAATTCAAAACCCAAAAGGGACAAAATTAATTCAAGGAAAGGTCCAACATATCTGTGTGACAGATTCAGCAGGTAAGTCAAAGCAAGAGCCTCCCAGGATGCCCCTGCCAGCTGAGGGGCAAGGTCAGGGTTTGGTATGGGGTGTGTTGCCGTGGAGGTGCTTGTGCTGTCACAAATGTCTGAGTTGCTGTTATGGTCGGTGTGTAACCAGGGTTAGGCTTAGGGTTAGGAGTTAGGCTTAGGGTGAATGACACCATCAAGAGAAGGGTTAGGCTTAGGGTTAGGCTTAGGGTTAGGTTTGGGGTGCCAGTGTTGCCATTGAGGTGCCTGTGCTGTCACAAGTGCCTGAGTTGCTGCTCTGGCCAGTGTGTAACCAGGGTTAGGGTTTCTGGTTAGGGTTGTGAGGCTCAGTGTTAGGGTTCAGGTCAGGGTTTGGGTTAGGCTTAGGTTTAGATTTAGGGTTAGTTCAGGGTTAGAGTTACGGTTACGATGACATGAAGGTTAGCATTGGGGGTTAGGGTTAGGGTTATGTTAATTTGAGGAGTGGGCTGAGATTAGGGTTAGGGCTGTGGTACAATTAGTTTTAAGGTTAGAATTAGGATTATGGTTAAAGTTAGGGTTAAATTGTTTTAGGGTTAGGATTAGTGTTAGGGTTAAGTTTATGTTAGGGTTAGGGATAGGGTTACAATTACGTTTTCCATGCTGTTAGGGTTACATTAGATTTAGTGTTAAAATTAGGGTAAGATTTAGTGTTAGGATAAATGCTTGGGTCAGGGTGAAGTTGAGGGTTCAGGTTTGGTTAGGGGTAGTGGTAGAGTTATGGGTAGGGTTAAGTTCAGGTTTTAGATGTCATTAGGGTTATGGTTAGATTTACTGTTAGAATCAGGGTAAGATTTGGAGTTAGGAATAGTGTTAGGATTACTCTTAGATTTAGGGTTAGGGTTAGTATTAGGCTTTGGGTAAATGCTAGGGTTTACAGCAGGAATTAGGTTTAGAGATTAGTATTACTGTCATGGCTAATTTTAGTTTTACCATTATAGTTTGGGGTTACATTTAGGGTTATTGTTAGGGTTAGGGTTAAAGGTTAAGGTTATGCTTGCAATGAAGTTTAGGGGTTAAGGCTAGATTTTTTTTTCTTGTTAGGTCTAGTATAATTTTTATGGTGATTGAGTTATGTTTAGGTTTAGGCTTAGCTGTTGTGTTAGGCTTAGGTTTAGGTTTAGGGTTACAGTGTCTTGCTGTCTTGGTGCTTCTGCTGTTACAAGTCCCCGAGTGCCTGATATGACCAGTGTGTAACTGAGTTAGGGCTAGGGTTTAGGGTTTGGTCTCCTAGGACTAAATTTGGGTTAGGGTTAGTTTTAGGATTTGGTGCTGTTAGGGTTAGGGTTTATGGTTCAGGATATGTTTTTGTGGTTAGGGTTATGGTCAGTGTTACAGTGCCATTAGGGTTAGGTTCAGGTTTTCTGGTTACATTTAGGGTTGAGGTTTGTGTGACAGTTAAGGTGACAATTAGGTTAGGGTAAGGTTTAGGGTTAGGATTAGGGTCAGGATTCAGGAGAGGCTTGGGTTTGGGTTTAGGCTACGGTGCAGTTACTGTTATTGTTTGGTTTAGGTTTAGGGTTAGTGTTGGAGTTAGGGTTATGGTTAGGGCTAGGGTCAGGGGAACCAGGGTCAGGGTTAGGGTTAGGGTTAGTTTTAATGTTTAAGTTAGCATTTCATTGAGGGTTTGAGTAAGTGCAGTGCATGTCATGGAGATTAGAGTAGCCACAGTGCCCATCACCTGGGTCTGAGTAGCTGCAGTGTCTGTCTTTGGGGTCTGAGTAGCAGCAGTACCTCTTGCTGGGGGTGATCTCTGGGTGATATTCTTCACTAGTTGCCCTAACATTACTAAGACCTGAAGCTCTTTCAGGAAGCAGAGCAAAGGAGCAGGCAGGTTTGACCTTCCCAAGAATATTTAAAGTCTTTGGAATTGGCCTGTCAGACAAGGGGCAATGGTGGGAAGCAATCCCCTTCAGAAACTGGCTCCTGGAGGAGAACAAGACAGACGTGTATTGTTAGTGGTTTCCAGCAGGTGACACCCGAGGTATGGAGATGGCTTCCCGATGTGTTGGCTTCCCAGGAGATACAGCTAAAAGTGTAACTTTTAATCATTTCCAGCAGATGACACCCGAGGATCAGAGATGTCTGATCAATCAATTGGCTCCCCGAGGAGAAAAGCCAAACATTGTTGTTATTAACGAAATCGAGAAGATCACAACTGAAGTACAAAGATGCTGGAAACAGAGAACACAAACCCCAGATTATTCTCACAATCGTTACTAAACGGTGCAGCTGAGTGAGACACTGGATCAGGATTCCAGAGCTGATGGTCAGTGCAACAAGGAGCCAATAAAGAGCTCCTTCCCACAGCTCTAACAACAAATCTAAACCACAATAAACCAACATTGTGTCAAGTGAGTATTAGACCAATACAATTACAATTGTGTTTTAACACACAAAACAATACTCTGGCAGGAGTGTGGGAGGAGTTGTGAAAAGGCACCCAAGTGGAGATGAGGACTTTTGGACCTGGTTTTTAATTTGAGGTGAACACTTCCCCAAAGTTAGAACCCTCTGCTGCTGGCTCCTACACCAAAGCAGCCAGGTCTGAAAGCTCTTGCTGGATCTTTTCTTAGCCTGGCCACCCTTTCATAGCCACCAACACCTTGGGCCTTTGTACAGAGCTGTCCCATCCCAGTCAGCAGGGTTAGGGGGAGGTTGCTTTTGGATCTCACAGCAGTGACAATCATTACTTCAAGAGGTCCTATTAAACTACAGTTTATTAAAAGTGTAGTAAAAAGTGCAGCAGTGCTACAAAAGGTAAAAAATTTGGCAACAAAAACAACAAAGCAAATGACTTGGTAAAGGAAACTTGCACACACCTGACACTTTGTGACACAACTAAAACTTACAGCCACTTAGAAACACCAGCAATGTCATCACCTGCAGCAAACTGAACAAGAACTCTCAAAACTTGCAATCATTTGGCAACACTAAAAATTTATCACAACACTAAAAACTAGTGATCACTCGACAATGCTGAAAACTTATATCCCTTATGTGCCAAGGATGTAGTTAAGCTGGGAAAGAAAAAGGAAGATTGAAAGAGCAAAGAGAACAAGGAGAGAGACAGAAAAGTTCCCAGATAACACAAGATTGAAAAAGGAAAAACATAAAAAAAGAGACAAGTTACAGCAAAGTTCAGTCCAGCCATTCTGGGACCCTTGGGTGGCAGGCGCCCACACTGCCATTATTAATTCACCTTTTCATAGACAAAAGTTCTCAGGTCCCCACCTGACTTTCTTCCATTAGCACATGAAGTGCCAGGTGATGTGATGTTGCAGTAGAAGGGGTGGGGATGGTAACCATCTTTGTGCACATGCAGCAGCCATTTGGTGACTTTGTGGGCCCCTGGGACTTCCTTACCAGCAAGGGAGTAAGGAAGGGAGTTGGTGGGGTGTCCTCCAAACATCCCACAGCTTCTCTTGTTGGACACCTGGAAGATGTGAGCTCATCTCTAACTCTCAGTGAGGCTGCTCATCCTTTGATTAGCAAGGCTGCTCACCTGTAGAGACAATTGGTCTTTTTCCAAGAGAATATTTGAGACAAAGCACTCCCTTTTCTGTCTCTGACAGATGTCACAATGGTATGAGGGCAGCGGTGGCTGTGTCCCCATGGTGTAAGAGTAGCAACAGATCAGAGGGAGCTGTGTCCATGTGATGTCACAGCTGAAGGAGGACAGTGGTGGCTGTGTCCTTGTGACATCTAAATGGCAGGAGTGCAGGTGTCACTGTGTCCCTGTGATGTGAGAATGGCAGGAGACATTTTGGTTTTTGTGCACCTGCTCACTGGCAGAACATGGGAAACTGAAAAGTCCTGGACTAGGGATCAACATCACTTAGCATCTAGATAATGCTGAATGATTGACTCTGAGCACTCCACCCTATGTAAAACTTCCTGATTAAAGCCAAACAACCAGTGTCTTTTAAGAGACAGACAGATAACACAGATTTGATGGGCTTAGTGCAAACTTGGCCATCCAAAAAGAGAGCGTTTCACTGAAGCTTTGTACCCTGTTTTCCTCCATGAGGAAAGAGTGGACAACACCTCTCAGGATTATTCACTCTGTGCCAAAAGTTAGAGGTTGCACGGACAATCTAGGGGAGGGAGGTTTTGGGGGCCCTGGACTCTGTGCAAGATACAAAAAAAAAAAAAAAAAAAAAAAAATCCTTTTTAATGCTGTAGGCTCCAGTATGATGGAAGTGTTGAGAATTATTTTAAAAAATGAAGCAAGAAAGAAACAGCATGAAAGATGTAAAGTGAAAGAAATATCCTGTGTTAAATTTAAGCTTCAAAAGTTGTTGATGTTGTTGTCCTCCTTGCTTTGTTGTCTTCTGTTAATATTTTAGTCTCAGGGGGATTTTGTGTACAGCCTTTGTTTGCAAAGAATTGTGATCATAAAGCTGGGGTGGGATGGAGTTACAGAGACACAGGCACATGGTGCCAGTTTAGGTGACCTGGGACCCTCTGCCCAGGCTCCAGCTGCAGCTTCCAAGAGTGTCTCATCCCCAGCAGGTCCTCTGTGACAGCTGCCAGTCCCAGGCTTGTGCTGCAGAGACACTGGGGCCTCTGCAGGCAGCACTGGATACTTATGGTCAGACACTGGAGCGCTGCCTGAAAACCTGAGGAGGAATTTTTGCACCTATGAGCATGACCTCATCAGGTGAAAGAACTGAGTACTTTTAATCAAATGCCAGTGCTTTCCCAGGAGCTGGTACAAAGGAGCTGTAACTTCCAGCTGCAGACTGCATGGGAGAAGTCTGATGTGAGGAAAAGGGATGTAAGTCCCAGGTGGCTGATGAGAGACATGGTGGGACTGAGGAGGTGAGGAGCAAGGTTGTCCACACTGTGTCAGGCCTCCAGGGACAGCTTTTTCTGCTTGTCCACATCTCCTTAGGAGAGACTCTGGATCAAAGAGTATCAATCAGAGCATTCTGCTATCATCTTGGCTCAAAACAAAAAACCTACACCCTTTAGAATAAAAGGTCATTTTTATTAGAAGCTCTTGGAAATCTTTCTCTGTATCTATACTAGGAAACTAATAGAAATTAGATCTTGCTTTGTTTTAATGAGCCCCACGATGCATTTGGTGCTGAGTCCTTGCACCCCAGGTACTGAGAGAAGATTGTACACACCTTCCCCTGAGTCAAAGTCAGAAGAAAAACTTGAAGTATCTTGAAGTATTAATGAGTCCCACTGAGGGCCAGTACTAACAAAGCCTCTCCAGGGACTCGTTAGAGCAGACAATTGGAGGCCATGATTGCAGGTAGGCCAAGGCCCTGTGCAGGCAGCTCAGCTGCTGAGAAAACCCTGGCTTGGCTTGATGAAGCAGAAAGGCCAAGCCTTGAGCCCCAGCCCGTGCAAGGCAGATCCTGTCCCTCACTCATTGCTCGAGGCTCTTCCTGGTGCAGTGGGATGTGTGATGCTGAGTGAAGGACAATGGTAGGACAGTTCCCAGCCTGTATAAGGGTGTGCAAGGACGCAATGAGGCCCCAGTGCCTGAGGACAACATGTCTCCTCACAGGCCTTGAAAGCAGAGACAATTGACAGAGCCAAGGGGACAAAGACTTGGGTTCTCTTAGCAATTTCCAGCCTTCACAGCACCCTTTGTCATCTCCACCACACCTTGTCCCACAGTGTCCCACAGTTGCCTCTTTTGCTCTGCAGGCTGTAGACTTCCATCAAAGAGCTCTCCAAGGGAAAGCTTCATTGAATCCCAGAGTAACACCGGTAGGAAGAGACCCCTGAACACTGTTGTCCTGGCTCTGGCTGGGATGGAGTTCACTTTCCCCACCACAGCCCATCCACTGCTGTGCTTCACACTCCTGGCTAAAGCCATGTTGATCACACACCAATGGTTTGGCTGTTACCCAGCAGTGCTGGCACCGCATCAAGGCTGCCTTTGTCTTGACCCAGGAGGTTTTTCTCCCTTGTCCTGCTGAGGAGGGGGAGTGAGACAATGGATTGGTGGGGACATGATGGCCAATTTTAACCCACCACAGTCATCTTGTCCAACTCTCCTGCTCCAGGCAGTGTTAACTAGGTGAGATTGCTCAGTGGGTTCCTTCCACATGACATCATGCCTGAAGGAGTTGAAAATACATTTAGTCCCATAATACAGAGATAGTAAAAGACATTCCACTGTGATGGCCAAGGTCTGTTCACCGGGGGATGCTGCTAGAAAGTGGCTGCCAGGAGGACTTTGAACCAAGGATCACAGTTAACTTCATTGTTCTGCAACTTCCCACACACAGCATATTCCACTTCTTCAGTCCAGCTGTCAGCAAGCTGTCTCTAAGGAGCCTACAGGAGACCACATCAAAGGTCCTGCTAAAGGCCAGCTACAAAACATCCCCTTCTTTTCCCTCCCACATGTGTTTTGCAGCTTCTTCTTGTCCTTCAAATGACTGGAGATGGCTGCAGGATGACTTGCCATATCACCTTCCCTGGTGAGTCTGAGTAGTCTGGAACTCTCTCATTCCTCCTTCCTGCACTTTTTGAAGACTGGTTTCATGTCTGCCTTTTCCAAGACAGCAAATTCCTCTGTGCTGTCTCTGCCCTTTGCAAGGTATTTGAGAGTGGTCTCACAGTGACATGGGCCAGCCTTCTCTATAGCCCTGGCACCAAAAGCCTTCTCAATATATCACACTTCCAGAGGAGTGCCTGGGATACAACAGATACTACAGGTCCACCACTCCAATGGGCTCTGTGCAGCTCATGGCTTTCCTGAGCATTTTTTTCAGTCCCTCTCCATCTCCATCCTTCCTGCTGCACAGGCTGTAGAGGAAAGCCTTCAGCAGGGGTGAGGATGGTGATGAAGAAGGACTTTGTTGAACTGTCTTAGGAGGGCTGTTCTGGGAATCACAGTGACAAGGATGAGGGTAGTGTAGTGGGCCAAAAAGTGATGGGGAATGGAGTGAAATCCAGCTAGAGGACTGTCACAAGTGGCCTTGCCCGGGTCTCAGTTCTGGGACCAGTCCTGTTTAACATCTTTATCAATGATCTGGATGAGGGGATTGAGTGCACCCTCAATAAATTCACAGATTGCACTAAGATGGTTGGGAGTGTTGATGTATGCAAGGGTGCGAAGGCTCTACAGAGGGACCTGGAGAAGTTGGATCAATGGGCTGCAGCCAACTGTATGAGGTCCAACAAGGCCAAGTGCCAGGTCCTGCATTTAGGTCACAACTACCCCATGCAAAGCTACAGGCCATGGAGATGAGTAGTTGGAAAGCTGCCCAGCAGAAGGTGACCTGGGGGTGTTAGTCCACAGCAGCTGAATATGAGCCAACAGTGTGCCCAGGTGGCCAAGGAGGCCAACAGCATCCAGGCTTGTATCAGAAACAGCATGGCCAGCAGGACCAGGGAAGACATCCTTCCCCTGTACTCAGCATTGGTGAAGCCACAACTTGAACACTGTGATCAGTTTTGGGCCCCTCACTCCCATGGAGCAGTTGGACTCAGTGATCTCAAATGTCTTTTCTAACCAAGCCATTCTATGATTCTCTGTGACGTTTTAGATCGAGTGCTCACGTGCCAATGTTTGGTTTCTTGTTGTTTGCCAAGGCAAAGCCCCTTGCAGGATCCCAGTCCCACAGAAAGCCTGAGACTGCCGTCTTCTCAGTCACCTGCTGTAGCCTTCACACTGTCAGGGCATTGATCCTGTTCTGTCATAGGGGTTAGGGTTGTGGTTAGGAGTTAAGGTTTCTGTTAGGGGTTAGGATTAGGGTTGGGGTTAAGGATAGGATTAGAGTTAGTATTAAGGGTTAGAGTTACAGTTAGGGTTAGAGTCAGATTTATATTTAGGATTACAGTTAGGGGTTAAATTTAGTGTTAGGGTTAAAAGTTTGGGTTAGGTTTAGGTTTAGCATTATGGTTAAAGTTTAGGTTTAGGGTTAAAGTTATGGTTAGTTTTAGGGTAAAGGGTTATGTTCAGGATTTAGCATTAGAATGGAAGGTTAGGAGATAGGTTAGGGTTAGGGTCAGGTTTATGGTGCCTTTAGGGTTAGGTTTAGGGTTAGGGTTAGGGTCAGGTTTATGGTGCCTTTAGGGTTAGGTTTAGGGTTAGGGTTAGGGTTATGGTGCCTTTAGGGTTAGGTTTAGGGCTAGGGTTAGGAGTGGGGTTAAAGGTAGGAGTTTCAATTAGCATTGTTAAGGGTTAGGGTTAAGGTGAGGATTAGGGTTGGGGTTATGGTAAGGTTTAAGGTGAGGGTTAAGGTGAGGATTAGGGTTGGGATTAGGGGTAGGTATTAGGTGTGTTGTCATTGAGGTGCTTGTGCTGTCAGAAATTGCTGAGTGGCTGATCTGGCCAGTGTACAACCAGGGTGAGGGTGAATGCTGCGGTTGTTCAGGTTAAGGTGAGGGTTTGGGTAAGGCTGAGTTCTAGATTTAGGTTTAGTTCTGTGTTAGGTTTAAGATTATAGTGCCACTACCATTAAGGTTTGGAGTTAGGGTTATTTTAAATTTATGGAGTAGGGTGGAGTTAGGCTTAGGGTTAGGGCTATGGTGCAGTTTATTTTAAGGTTAGGGTTAGGATTTGGGTTAAAGTTAGGGTTAAACTGAGGTTTAGGTTTCTGTTTAGTGTTAGGCTTAAGTTCAGAGTTAGGGACAGGGTTCTGGTTAAGGTTAGGGTAATCTTTTGGATGCCATTATGGTTATGGTTTAATTTAATGTTAAATTTAGTTTAAGATTTAGGTTTAGGATTAGTGTTATGGTTAGGGTTAAGTTGAGGGGTAGGGTTAGGGTTCATTTGAGGGTTAATGTTAGTTTAGCATCAGGGATAGGGTTATGGTTGGGGTTATGTTTAGGTTTCGGATGCCATGAGGGTTAGGGTTTGGGTATGATTTAGGGCTAGGATCATTGTTAGAATTTCTGTTTAGTCAGTGTTAGGGCTCGGATTAGGGTTTATGTTCATGGTAGTCTAAGAGTGAAGCTTACAGTTAGAGTTAGGGTGAGGGCACAGTGTTATAGTTACAGTTGGCTTTCGATTTAGGGTTGAAATTAGGGGTTAAATTTAGGGTTAGTGTTAGTGTTAAAGCTTAGGGATAGGATTTGGCTTAAGTTTTCTGTTAGGGTTAGGGTTAGCGTTAGTGTTAGGGTTCAGACTAGGTTTAGGTTGAGGGTTTAGAATTAGGTCAATTAGGGTTAGGGTTAGAGTTAAGTTGCAGGATAGTTTAAGGTTAGTGTCTGAGTTAGGGTTATGGTTCTCATTAAAGCTAGGGGTTAGAGTTAGGGGTAGGGTTAGGTTTAGTTTAAGGTTTGGGGGTAGGTTTCGGCTTAGATTTAGGTTGAGGTTTAGAGTTACGGTGTGTTTCTTTTGAGTTGCTTGTGGTGTCAAAAGTCCCCGAGTAGCTGATATGACCGGTGTGTAACTAGGTTAGGGTTATGGTTAAGGTTGAGGTGATTTAGGCCTTGGGTTTGTATTAGGGTTGGATTTTGGGCTATGGTTCTGCTAGGCCTAGTGTTTCTGTTTCAGGGCAGACTTAGTTTTAGGGTTACAGTTAGGTTTATTGTCACTGATAAGTTGAGGGTTTAGGTTAACACAAACCCTAGGTTTGCGTTAGGGTTATGGTTAAGATTAGGGTTACGAGTAGGTTTATCTCTAGGGTTATTAAAAAAAACTAAAAAGACCTGTGCAGCACATCCCAAGTAGGAAATGGCCCTGGTGTTCCAGAGGGAATTGGCCATGGATTTGGGCACAATGCTGGAAATGGAGCCCAGGTCAAGGAGGGAGAGGTTGAGCAGGAAGAAGTACATGGGGGTGTGCAGGTGGTGGTCACAGGCTATGGTGGTGATGATGAGGCCGTTGTCCAGGAGGGCAGCCAGGTAGATGCCCAGGAAGAGCCAGAAGTGCAGGAGCTGCAGCTCCCTCCTGTCTGCAAATGCCAGGAGGAGGAACTGGGTGATGGAGCTGACGTTGAACATCTGCTTCCCCTGGAATGGAGCACTGTCATAGGAAAAAAAGACAGTGAAGAGTTAGGCAAGATTTCTCTGAGGAAAATCAAAGCCATTTCCCACAAACCCTCCCCCTGTAGCACACAGGGACCCTTTTCTTTTTCTACAAGATCCTCCTTCAGCTCTGTGGCTGGAGCCCTGCTTGGTGCTGGCCACGTGTGCCAAGGAGAGTAGGGCATCTGCCCATGGGCTCTGGAGAAGTCAGCCCTGCTCTGCAGATATGGGTGGTGGCAGCGACTGCTCCTGGTGTTTACTTTGTCCCATGAAACCACTGTTAATGCAGAAGGGCTTGGCAGCACCTGCACTCCCAGGGCTGAGGAACAGGAATGGCAAAGGCATTTGAAGGGTTCCAAGTTTCTTTGCAGCTCCCCCCATCTCCCCTGGTGAGTATTCTTGGGTGTCAAACCCTCAGCATTTCTGCTGCACTCAGGGAGAACAGAGCGAGTCCTGTGAGGCAAGAGGATGCCTGAGGCTCAGTGCAGAGTGAGGGGAGCTGGTCTGTCCCTCTGTCTTGCTCCCAGCTGCACTAGGCTTGCACCTTTCTGAGATGGAGGGTGATCACAATCCCGTGTTACCCTGAGAAACCCCCAGATTTGCTGAGAGCAGAGGGATCCACCATAGACCACTAAAAGTTTCATCCTTTCTCAAGGTCTCAGCACCCCAATTCCAGCCCAGGACACACAGGGCTCATTTCACAAACCCAACAGCATTTCCTCAGTTGTAGGGGCTTTGTGTTCTCCAAGGGGCTTTAAGAAAAAACAGAGGTGATGTCAGGTAGGTTTCCACCCTTGAAGGCAGCTCAGAACTTGGAAAGACACCTCAAGGGGACAACCGAGGGTCCTATGGTTTGTTCCTCAGTAAGGAAGTGTCACCTCCTGTCCCAGCCCCACAGACTGCACTGACCAGCTCTCCACAGGTCAGAGGTAACCTGGGACACTTGTTCCCATGGACACACCTGCAGGAAAGGACACAGAAGATCCGTGTGCAGCTGAAACACCACTTCTCCAGAGAGCCTGACAGCAGGAAGGAAATAACAACAGCAATCAGAGAGACAAGTGAAGAAACAGGGGACAATGCAGTGAGGGTCGGGCTGGGAGAGGCCAGGGCAGAGGCAGCCAGGCACGCAGGCAGCGTTACCCTTCCCCAGCTGTGCACACCACCACCCCCACAGGAACCTTGCTGGACTGTTGCTCTCAGCTCCTGTGCTCTGCTGAGGAAAATGGGCACCTGGCTGGAGAGCTGCAGCATGGCTCTGCTGGAGCTCTGGCTTCACAGGAGCTGGTTCATGTCTTGGACCCCACAGCTCTGAGGACAGAGGCTTTGAGAGATGGGAGAGGAGGCAAGGGGGCTTGCTCAGAAGAAGGGCTCTGCTTTGGAGCTTCCACCACGTGGGTAGTGTGCATTGGACTTCATCTGGATCTGTGGGTAACTGTGCATTGCCTTGGGGTCATCAGAAATCAGTACCCACACAGCCAGTTCCCTCCAGAGCTGGATACCTTTCTCCATGGTGCTCCATTTGCCTACTCATGGTTCCAATCCAACATTATCCTTCACGGGATGCATTTCCCTCACGCCTGACAGAAGATATTTCCAGAGGCTGAAGCTTTGTGTCTTTTTCCCAATTGCTTTACCAATGTGACTTTCTCCGGCAAGGGATCTCAGCTGCTTGGCTTCCCTGCATACCAGGCCCAAGCTACTGGCTCCGTTATCCCAGCATTGGAGCAGCCAAGTCATAATTCCCTCACCTGGATGACAGCTGTAATCTTTTCATGTATCTCACTCAGGGATAAAAATCAGGTCATTATTTCTGGTTTTGCCTCTTTCTCATGTTTTGGTGATACCCCTGGTTTATCTTCACTCTTTGCAATGTGAAATGCTTTCTTTTCATACTTCTTATTCTGTGTAGAGGCAATTATTACTGGCACTGGTTGGTCCTCTAGCCCAGATTCATCACTCACCACCAGGAGCTGAGTAGCTGAAGTGCTCGTCATCATGGTCTCAGTAGCTGCATTGCAGAGACTGGAGCAGCAGGGCCCAACACCGTGGTCAGGAGATGCAGTATTGGTTTTTGGAATTTGAGCAGCCACAGTGTGAGCTGGAGCAGTCCTGTCACTTGAGTCTGAATATCTGCAGTTCTTGTGGTTCTCAGAGCAGCCACAGTGTCTGTTGCAGGGCTGTCAGTAGCCACAGTGTCTGTTGAAGGGCTTTCAGTAGCCACAGTGTCTGTTGCAGGGCTCTCAGTAGCCACAGTGTCTGTTGCAGGGCTGTCAGTAGCCACAGTGTCTGTTGCAGGGCTCTCAGTAGCCACAGTGTCTGTTGCAGGGCTGTCAGTAGCCACAGTGTCTGTTGCAGGGCTTTCAGTAGCTGCAGTGTTGCTCACAGAAGTTTCAGTAGCTGCAGTGTCTATTGCAGAGGTCATTCCCAGGATGGTACACCTAAAGAGTTTTCTAGTTTTCAAAAACACCTGAACTGCATTCAGAAGACCCAGAAACAAAAACAAGATGCTGAGACCATCCCAAGAAGATTTAAAACTCTCTCACACTTTTGTATGTGGCCTGGCAGAGACGGAGAACTTGTCAGGAGCTGTCCCCTTCATCATTGGATTTCTACGAGAAACAAAGGAATTAGTGCAATTATGACTGATCTCCGGTGGGGGGCACTCGAGGGACGGAAATGGCTGATTAACACCCTGACATCCTGAGGAGGAAAAAACCAAAGCTGTAATTTTCAGTAGTGACCAGGAGATGAGAGCCGAGGAACGGAGATGTTTTCTCGGTGGGTTGTCTCCACGGAGAGGCAAGGTCAACCAGAAAACTATCAAGACTATCTAAAAGTTCCCTTCTGAAATGCGAAAATGGAGGAAATACTGCATACAAATACGGGATGATTCTCAGAAACACTACCAAACAGGACAGCTGAACAAGACCCTTCATCATGTTTTTATAGCAAATGAGTGTGACAAAAAGCAAGTAAGGATTTCCATCCCACAGTTCTACTGACAATTTTACAATGAAATGAAGCACCATTGCAACCAGCAACCATGAAACCAACACCAAAACAAGAAGTTAAAACATTCTGTTAAACACTGTCATTATCTCAACCCCTTGAGCCCCACGTTGGGCACCAAAAAGGACTGTGGTGGTTTCACTTGGCTAGCACATGGCTGGCAACCAAACACGGCTGCTCGCTCACTCTCCCCTCCTCCCACCCAGGGGCAGGGGGACAATTATAGCGGTAAGGGTAAGGAGACTCATAGGTTGAGATCAGAGCATTTTAATAGTTGAAATACATTAAAACTTAAAATAATAATGATATTAAAGTAATAATGATACTAGTAATAAAATATGCAAATATCTTATACACAGTGCAATTGCTCACCAAGTATTGAGTAAGTGAAACATATTCTCAGATAATGTTCCTGGAGGAGTGACAATCCTGAAACCAAAAACGAAATCTGGAAAGATTGTGTTGATCTCAAGCAGATCAACACACCCATCCAACCTCGTGTCATCTGCAAACTTACTTTGATCTGCTTATCAAGATCATTGATAATGATATTAAACAGAGCTGTCCCCAGTACTTAGCCCTGGGGAGCACCACATGTGACCAGCCACCAACTGGATTCAACTCAGTTCACCACAACTCTTTGGGCCTGGCCACCAGCCAGTTTCTCACCCAATGAACAGTGCACCCATCCAAGCTTCCCAGGGTCTGGGGTCAGGCCTTGGCCCTTTGTCTTCATGCAACACATTAAGGAACTCTCAGCATCAGAGCCACCTTTACATCACCTTTGCCTACCTGCCATCTCTGCCTCCAGTTTTCTCCTCTAAGCAGCCCAGGACACCTGCCCTGGCACCAGGCATCTGTGTCCCTGTAGCTACATCCCACCTTTTCAGTGCTGGAAATTATTGTTTCTTTCAAAATATTCATCTTAAATTCATAATGAAATTGAAAACAAAATGAAGCTCAGCTAAGAGGAAATAAACACAAAGAACTTAACAAGCTGAAGATTGTATTAAAACACATTCTTGGATTCAGATCTGGGTATCCAGAACTAAAAGGACCTGGTGTGTCCTGGTGGAGAGCAGGTTGGTCATGAGCCAGCAGTGTGCCCTTTTGGCCAGGAAGGCCAACAGTCTCCTGGGGTGCATTGAAAAGAGCATGGCCAGCAGGTCAAGGGAGGTTCTCCTCCACCTCTGCTCTGCCCCGGTGAGGCCACATCTGGAGTCCTGTGTCCAGTCCTGGGCTTCCCAGTTCCAGAAAGACAGTGATCTTCTGGAGAGAGTCCAGCAGAGGGCCACAAAGATGTTGGGGAGCTGTGGTGTGAAAGGGGTTGTAGGGCAATTTGGCAGGAAATAAACAACCTTGTGTTCCAACTCATCCTCAGATCACTGGAGGAGCTGGGGGCGGCTGGGCTTAGATCCTGAGTGATGCCCAAGTGAGCACTATTGGTCCAACAACTGCGTATGCACCGAACAGTGCATTGCACTGCTGCACTCACAATTCATGGCCTCACACGGCTAAACCTGCAGCCTTCAGTGGTGTCCCGTGGGGCACGGGGTCTGTGTGGCTGGCTGTGGACAGACACATTTGATGAGACACCATCAGTCCGGGAGCGTCAGTGCCGGAATCACTCCACAGTGTCCCGCACCAGTTGGCCAGTCACCATCTATGGACTCTCCCGGCCTGATCAGGTGGCAGCCCAGTGAGAAATGGTGCAGCAAGTCTGTAAGCAAATGAAAGCACCTTTAATAGAGCAACAGGATGAATACAGACTCGTATGGATTGCTGGTGATAAACCACTGTCTGCAGAAGTATATACAAGCATTAAGGGTACAAGGCTTAGTCTTACCCGAAGGCGTCCCAATGCGGGGAAGAAAGGCTCAGGCTGTTGGCCATTCCCAGGGGTCAGAGTTCTGCCATGAAGCCATCCCTGACTTGTCGGTGATGGCATCTTCCCTGACTGTGCAGGTGTCTTCCCTGATTCCCTCCTCTCTTTGGGCTATTTTTATATCATTTTTTGCCTGCAAGGTGGAGCTTGAGTGACTCTAGTCAGACCTTTATGGTGACTGGTAAAAGGCACTTCTGTTCCGCTTTTAAGGTAAAAGTTATCAAAACGTAGAGATGTGCTCTCTAAGAGGGGAAAGAGAGGGGTCAGGGGTATGGAGTTCTGGTTTTGTCAAGGTCCACAAAGGGAGGCAGTTGTCCAAAGGGGCACCAGCTGTTGATCCAGAATCACAAACAGACCACACATCAAGCCTTGTGGAGTACAAACTGTAACTGGTACAGGAGTTGGAGAAGGAGCTGCCACTCTTTCCCATCTCCTGTGCAGATAAACAGTCCGAAGGAAGGTGATGTTGGAGGAATTCCTGGCATAGCAGCTACGCTTTTCCCCTGGGACCTTCATTGACACTGAACCTTTCCCTCAGTGTGTGGACACAGCCAATTCCTGAGTTTTAGTTACCTCCTGTAATTACTCCACACCAGGCCCCAAGAGTTGTGGTGAGTGGAGTTAAATCCAGTTGGTGGCCTGTCACAAGTGGTGCTCCCCAGCGCTCAGCACTGACTTCAGCTCTGTTTGATGTCATTATCAATTATCTTGAGGAGCAGATGGAATGTATCCTCAGTAAGTTTGCAGATGACACAAAGTTGGGTGGGTGTGTTGATCTGCTGGAGCATAGGAAGGATCTGCAAAGGGATCTCAACAGGCTGGATCAATGGGCCAAGGTCAGTTCTATGATGCTCAATGAGGCCAAGTGCCAGGTCCTGCATCTGGGTCCCAACAACCCCATGCAATGCTACAGGCTTGGGGAAGAGTGGCTGGAGAGCTGCCTGGCAGACCTCATTCATGGTTATAAATATAGAAAGGGTGAGTGCCACGAGGGTAGAGCTAGACTCCTCTCAGTGAAAGCCAATAAGACAAGGGGCAATGGGTGCAAGCTGGAACATAGGAGATTCCACTTAAACTTGAGAAGAAACTTCTTTACAGTGAGAGTGACAGAGCACTGGGACAGGCTGCCCAGGGAGGGTGTGGAGTCTCCTTCTCTGGAGACATTCAAAACCCACCTGGACGCCTTCCTGTGTAATCTCATCAAGGTGTTCCTGCTTCAGCAGGGGGATTGGACTAGATGATCTTTCGAGGACCCTTCCAATCCCTCACATTCTATAATTCTGTGATTCTGTGAAAAGGTCCTGAGGGTGGTGGTTGACAGCCAGCTTAACATGAGCCAGCAGTGTAGCGAGGTGGTGAAGAAGGCCAATGGCATCCTGACAGTATTAGGAATAATGTGGCCAGCAGACCAGGGCAGGGATCCTCCCCAATACTTGGGACTCTTGAGGCTGGACCTCAATTCTGTGTAAACTTTTGGGACCCCTAGAAAATCATTGAGGCATTGGAGCGTGTCCAAAGAAGAGCAGCTAGAGCTGGTGAAGGGTCTAGAGCACGTGTGTTATGAGGAGTGGCTGAGGGAACTGGGCTGAGGGAGGCTGGAGAAGAGGGGACTCGGGACTTGGCAGGGCTAGGTTTACAGTTGGACTTGATGAATTAAAAGTCTTTTCCACTCAAAATGACTCTGTGATTCTATCATAATCAGCTTGGCTGCCGTACCTGCCCTCCCATGTGTTTTGCTCCTAGTGACATAACACCTTGGAAACTTTTCTTTCACAGCCCAAAAACCATGAGACTGCGCGTGCTTAGACAAGTACCAGTCCCCTCACTCTCTCCTTCTCTCCAGAGCCTGGCTGAGAATGGAAACTCTCCAGCAATTGCTGCAACAAGGGAGATGCCAGGACAGAAGAATATTGCTGGCCCTCACCTTCCCTTGGCAGCCTTCAGGTTACGATGGTTGGTAAATAAAAAAAATATTTATAGAAGTTGGTATTGCTAAATAATATTTGAAAATTTTACAAGGAAGATTCTATGATCACGATAGTAAATCCCAAGTGCTCTGTGTCACTGTCAGGTATGAAGTAATCAGTGACAGGAAAAGCTGCACAACTCAGGATGCCGTGGTGACCATAGGACACCCCCAGTCACCCCAGCAATGAGAACAGCAGCAGAGGTCTGGAGACAGGTCTGCCAGATCAACAACTCAGGAACATAAGTCAACACAAGCATCTCAACATCAATACGTCCTAACCCTAACCCTAATGGCACCCTAACCCTAAGCCTAACCCTAACTTTAACCCTTATCCTAACCCTAACCTTAACCTGTCCCTCATCCTAACCATAACACTTAGCCTAACTGTAAGCCTAAAGCTAAAACTATCCCAAACCATAAACACTAACCCTAACAGCACCATAACCCTGAAGTTAACCCTAACCCAAACCCTAGTCCTAATGAACAGAAGCCTAAACCCTAACACAAACCTCGTTACACCCCGGTCATAGCAGCCACTTCTGAACTTGTGTACAAGCACTTCAACAGCAACACACCGTAATCTTAAACCTAAAAGTGAGCCTAACCCTGTCCCTAAAACTTACACTAAACCTAGCCCAACTCCTAGCCCTAATCATAAACCAAACCCCTAACCTTAACCCTAACCCTAACCATAACTCTACCCCTAAATTTTACCTTAATCCTAACCATAAACCTAACCCTAACCCTAACTGGAACCATAACTCTAATAGTTAAAACACAATAAACCTCACCCTCAAACAAACCCTCACCCCAAACTTAAACTTTAACCCTAAACTCTAAGGAAAAACCTTAACCATCAAACAAACAGTACCTTACACTAAACCTAAACTTTAACCCTAATCCAAACTCTAATCCTAACTCAAATCTTTAAACCTCACTCTAATGCTAACCCTAAATATAAACTACGACTAATCCTAATGGAACCCTCACCCTAATCCTAAACAGAAACCCAAATGTAAACCTAACCCTATCCCTGTCCCTAATCCTAACCTAACCCACAACTTAACACAAGCTCTAATCATAATGGACCTGATTGTACCCTAAGCCTAACCCTATGCCTAATATTCACATTAAACCTAACCCTACTCCTACTTCTAACCCTAACCATAACCTGAATCCTAACCCTAAGCCTAACCTAAATTTAGCCCCAATCTAACCCTAACCCTAAATTTAACCCCCACTTTTTGTCATAAACATAAAACTACCTGTAACCATTACTCTAATCACTAAATGTACTTCTAACCATAAGCTTAACTATTACCCCAATATTAACCTAAAGCCTAACCCTAACCCTAACCCTAAATTTAATGGCATCAAAAACCCAACCTTAACCCGCACCTGTACCCTAACCCTAACCTTAAGCCTCAACTAAACTCTAACACTAACCCGAACCCCACCCCTAAACTTAACCCTAACCCTAACCCTAACCCTAACCCTAACCCTAACCCTAACCCTAACCCTAACCCTAACCCTAACCCTAACCCTAATCCTAACATTAAATCTTAACTATCTTTAACAACAAATCTAAACACAACCATAATGGCATTCAAAACCTAACCGGAACACTAACACTAACCCATACCCTAACCCTAAAGGCACTTGAAAGCTCACCTGAAACCTAAACCAAACCTATCCCCTAAACTTACATTCTAACCCTAAATCCTAACCCTTAGTCCTAAAACTAACCCTTAATTTAACCCTAAACCTAAACTTTAACCATAATGATAACTCTAACCCATATCCAAATCTTTACACCTGACCCTAAACTGATCCCATAACTATCATACTAGCTATAACTTTAACCATCATTCTAACTCCTAACCCTAACTGTAACTCTAACCCAAACCCTAATCCCTCACCTTAAGCATAACCCTGACCCTAATCCTAACCCGGAACCTAACCCTAATGACAACCCAAACTCTAACTTGAACCATAACCATGACTCCAAAATTGATCCTAGAACTAATTCAAGCCCTAAACCTTACCCTACATTTAGCCTAAGCGTAACTATAACCTTATAGCACCCTAAACCTACCCTTAACCATAACTGTAACAGGAAGGAGAACACAAACCTGTTTTACACCCTTACATTAAACCTAAAACAAAACCAAACCTAAGCCCTAACCCTAACCCAAACCCTCAACCAAATGATAACTCCAACCTTAAACCTAACCTTACCCTACACCTTAACCCTACACCTAAATTCCAACCCTAAAACTAAGAGTTCCTTTCCCTAAACCGAAACTTAAAATCTATACCAAGCTCTAAACCTAACCCAAACCTTTAACCATCACCCTTACAGTAACCATAAATAGAACCTCAGACTAACTCTAATGGCAGCCTCATGCTGTCCCTAAACAGAAGCCTACCCATAAACCTAACCCTATCCCTGACCCTAACCCTAACCTAGCCCACAACTTCACCCAAACCCTAAACCTAATGGACTTAACCCTAAACCCTAACCCTAACGCTAATCCACACTCAGCACCTAAACCTAAACCTAAACATGACTCAATCCCTAAAATCTAACTCTACTCAAAACCTGAGCCTTAACCCCTGCATTGAACCAAACCCATAAACTTAACATTTAACCCTAACTCTAACAAGAACCCTAAATCTAACCTCAAACTATAATCATCCCAAACCCAATCAGATAGTAATGTTAGTGATCTGCATGACCTTAATCGAAGGCATAGGCTGGGCAGATACCTGGAGGAGAAGATGGATGTCTGGACGAGGCACATGGATGCATGAGAGCCCATTAACTAGCTATGTAATTGTGCCTATTATTATGTCTCCCATATCTAGATGAGGGAGACCAATAGAGCATAGTTTACCACAAAAGAAAAAAACCAACAACAACAAAAAACTCTCAAACAAAACAAAAAAACAACCAACCCATTGACTGGATTTAGCTTGCCGAAAGAAAGAAAGAAAGAAAGAAAGAAAGAAAGAAAGAAAGAAAGAAAGAAAGAAAGGAATAAAGAGGAAAAAAGCTTGTTTGTTTCTGGATTAAAGTTTTCAGTATATCTGCTTCTTTCCTAGGCTGGCAACCTACCCCCTGTCATAATAATCTCAAATTTATGAGTCTTGACTTGGACATGCCACTTTCCCTTCCAACTTCTGTACTCAGCCAGTAATGAGAAGGTGAACTAGAGGAATTGTCTTCAACAAATTCTATTTTCCTTCCTTACACACCTCACCTAAAACACAAAGTCCATCAGCAAGATCCATGTTCTGACACTATTACAGGAGTCTCAGTTAGAAACAAAATGTAATTAGCAGTTTACTTGACCTTCTCATCCACTCTGCTCCCCTAAAAAGGGAGCATTTCTGTGTCTGGAGAAGAAACTGCAGTGCTCAGCTCTGTCCTCAGCATAGCTGCTTGCACACCAGAAGGTCCTGGTGGGTGCTTTCCAGCATGTCACCAGACCTCTTTGGAGAACCTATTTTAGTACCATTGCCCTGATAAGCATATTGTGCACAACACATTTGAGTTGGCAAATAAAAGGATAATAGAGCAAGCTGAAGTGTGTGCAGGTCATCTTACAGTATGTGAAGGCATGATCCATAATCAGGATTTAAGCTCTACAGTTTCTCATAACTCCATGATAAAAATGGTAAATTTTAGAAGAAAATTGGAGAAGGTTTGGAGGTATTAGAAACAAGGAATCATAGAATGGTTTGGGTTGGAAGGGATCTAAAAGATCACCTAGTTCAACTCCCCTGCCATGGACAGGGACATCATAGAATGACAGAATAACAGAGTACCAGTTTGGAAGGGACATCAAGGATCATCAGGTCAAACAAAAGCACAGTCTTGAAGAGATGACTTGGCATCCTCTCCAGATGAACCTGAAAGAACTGCACCATGGTGATGGAGTTCATCAGTTTTCCAGCCTATCCAGGACTTCCTGCAGGGTGGCTCTTCCTTCCAAAGTCTCTTCCTCCCCACTCAGTTTGATATCATCAGTAAACTTCATCAGGGTGCACTTGATCCCATCACCCAGACCACTTATGTAGATATTAAACATTGCTGGACCCAATACTGATCCCTGGGGGACTCTAATTGGTGACCCCAGTTAACATCTTTCACTAGATCAGGTTGCTCATAGTTCCTGACCTTGGACACTTCCAAGGGGTATCCACAACATCTCTAGACAACCTGTTCCAGTGTCTCAGAAATACTTGTCTCCTTATATCTAATCTAAACCTGCCCTCTTTCCCTTTAAGGCCATTGCCCCTTGTCCTGCCAAGAAAGGCCTTGGTAAAAAGTCTCACAGTGTATTTCTTGGCCTATGACCATGACATTTACATCTGCAAACACCTTGTTGAGTGCCCAGACATCTCCCAAGATCCTTCAAGATGTGAAGCACATGGCCTGAAACACAGAGAGGCTGAGAGCCCTGGGCTCAGTGGTGTGGAGACTGAGGACAGTACAGGAGTAGCCTGAGAGTGCTTGAAGGGAGGTTTCAGAGATGGTGGAGCTTTTCCTTCTAGTGGAAAACAGGGTGAGAAAGAAATAATGCCACAGAACATGGGTGGGGAGGTCCAGGATGGACACAAGGAGAAAGAAATATGAGTCCAAGTTCAGTGCTGTGGTGCAACACATCACCCAGAAAGAGTCTGGATCAGCCCAAGGCTTTGTGTGTCAAGGAAAATCCAGGGAGGATGGAGAGGAATCATTAAAGGAAGGTGAGAGCAAGGTGGGGCAGCTGGGTGGGTGACTCCAGCCTGGAGAGAAAGAGGCACAGGTGATGCGAGACCTTAGGACAGTCTGTGGTGGAGATGAGAGAGGGATGTGGAAAATCTGAAATTCCTTTGGTGATGGCTGTTTCTCTGCCACTGATGCCTATGAGGAGACAATTAATTCTTCCAGCACTGGGGCCTCCTTGATTCTTTGTTTATACCTAGGAGCCTGGGAAGTGTCATCCCATAGTCCTGCCCTTGGCATTGCCCATCTCCACATCACACTGCCCCAGGAACAGCCCTGAGGAAGGAGTGAGGGACAAGATCTCCCTTCCCAGGGGCTGGGGATCAGGGCCTGGGCCTTTGGTTAATGGGGTCAGGGCTTGGCCCTTTGCATTAATGAAACACATCCAGGTTTCATCAGCATCAGAGCCACCTTTACCTTGCTTTCCCTGACCTGTCATCACTGCCTCCTGTTTTCTAAGTGAACCCTGGAGATGTTTTCCCAGTAGTGTCCCTCAGTGGGACCCATTAACACTACAACAAACTTTGGAGGTTGCACCTGACACTTACTTTTGGAGAGGTTTTTTCAACTTCCTCTCAATATATAATGAACTCAGCATCAAAACCAAAGTGAGGGTTCATTAAACCACCTTGGTCTGGGCTTCTGCTGCTGAGCTGGGCTGAGCTCCTGGGCTGGAGGGAGCTCATGACAAGCTGTCTCTCTGCAGCTCTGCCCAGGGGCAGCTCCTCTGCAAAGCGCAGCAGGGAGAAGGGCACTGCCAAGATGCCTGAGGGAGATGAGCAAGGCAGAGAGAGAGCTGGAAGGTGGTCAGGACTGAGAGGATGACTGCGAGCTCACTGGAGGAGAAATCTCTGCAGCCCTTGGCACGGTAAGTCTCTGGGTGCAGGGCAATGCAGCTGGAGTTCCTGGAGGCATCTCCTCAAGCTGGCACAGCCCACAGCTTAGGGGCTGTGGAAGGGTGGGGGCTCTTGTAGGCCATTGGGAATGGTGTGAAAGCGGGTGTGCAGCCAGGGGTGCCCAGGGCTGTCCTTCCCAGCAGGGTCCCTGCACTCCAGGGGCTGTGTGCCAGGGCAGGGACTCTGCCTCCTGCCAGGGTCAGCTCTCAGCCTGCCCGGGGAGCTCCTCCCAGTGCTGCAGGGAGAAGCTGTGGTTGGAAGGAGCCAGCCCTGGCAGGGCAGGGTCCTGCTGTTGAGAGGGTGCTGTGTGGGTCAGGGCTGCTCACAGCTGCAGATCAGTCCAGCACATTGCCAGGAGATTTTTCAAGCAGCACAGCAAGGCAGGGGCTCGCTGGAAGGGAAGGATCCTCTTCTGTCAATCTTCTACTCTATGTTTCCTGGGTGTGCAATGGACAGAAACATTCACCTGTCAGAGGAGGCAGTGAGACTCCAAATCCCTTTCTCTGAAAGGTGAATAAACTTTGGAAAATAACACACCTTCACTTACACACAGCATCACTGTGGCTTTTCCAGGCTCATCAGAGTTGTTCTGATGGTGCCATCAGACCCTGACCAGACAGAGCTGCCCCTGGTCAACGCTCTGTTGCTGGAAGGTGTCTGCAGGGCAGAGCTGAGCACACAGTGGGTGGGATGGGCTCAGGGAGCACTGGCAGGGAGGAGACCTGGGCACAGAGAAACAGCTGCAGGCAGCAGAGCCATGGGCAAGGGGTGGGGGGAAACTGCCAATAAGCACTGGGGGAGGCTGCCTTCAGCCAGCTCTCTTGTGGTTCTTCCCTGGAGATGCCTTCTGGGCATTGTCTGCTGGGCAAGGGGCTGACACCCTCTGGAGAGCATCTCATCTCCAGGAGCCCTGACTGCTTTGCTTGTCCTGCTTGGCTTGGGAGCTGCCCCTAGAAAGGCAGAGCTCTGCTGTGGGATCCCAGGGAGTGCTGAGCTTTTCTTTGAGGATGGGCACTCTCCTCTCAGAGACCTCTGCTTCTGTCTCAGAGGGATCTTACCCTGCTGTCCTGATCACAACTGCCCGTCTGGGGTAGGATAGGGAAGAGCTCACTGACCAGTGTTTAAAAACAGTGCTCCCCTGCTCCTGTATGAGTGTTTCGGTCTTTTTTTTTTAATTAATTTTTTGGCTATTAATTCACCCCCAAGGCAGCACGAGAGAATGTGCAGTGTAGGTGGGTAACAGACTGATGGACACTGCATCTCTCCTGGCTCTGCACTAAGCCAGAGTGCTGATCCCTTTTGCCTGTTCTGTCTAAAGACTCTTCATATTTTCAGTCATAAAAATGAGCATTTTACCCCTAGAAAGAGCACTCACTACATCTCATGCTGAAAAATGAAAACCACAAAATATTCTTATAAGGACATGCTGAGCCTCTCTTGTGCAACCCACACTCTTCTGAGTCATGAGTGCAGATACTGAACTTTTCCTTTACAGGTGGGTTCCATCTGACATCCCTTGTGAATGGTGGAGCTGTCACAAAGCAGCTCCATGTACCCACTGCAGCAGAGGAAAGCTGACTCCTCAGCTCCTCACAGCACACTTAGCCAGCACAAACCACAGAAAATAAATGCATTTAACCTGGGGGGATCTCTGTGAACAAGGGAGTGGCTTTGCTCACAGGAGTCTGTCCTAAGTTTTCTCTCTCCTTTCCTTTTTGAACAGTGTCTTCATGTGACAAAACAGCAAATGACCAACAGCAGCTCCATCACCCAGTTCCTCCTCCTGGCATTTGCAGACAGGCGGGAGCTGCAGCTCCTGCACTTCTGGCTCTTCCTGGGCATCTACCTGGCTGCCCTCCTGGGCAACGGCCTCATCATCACCACCATAGCCTGTGACCACCACCTGCACACCCCCATGTACTTCTTCCTCCTTAACCTCTCCCTCCTTGACCTCTGCTCCATGTCCACAACTCTCCCTAAATCCATGGCCAATTCCTTGTGGGACACCAGAGCCATCTCCTACCTGGGATGTGCTGCCCAGCTTTTTCTGTTTCTCTTTTTCATTTCAGCAGAGTATTTTCTTCTCACCATCATGGCCTATGACCGCTACGTTGCCATCTGCAATCCCCTGCACTACGGGACCCTCCTGGGCAGCAGAGCTTGTGTCCACATGGCAGCAGCTGCCTGGGGCACTGGGTTTCTCAATGCTGTCCTGCTCACGGCCAATACATTTTCACTGCCCCTCTGCCAGGGCAATGTCCTGGACCAGTTCTTCTGTGAAATCCCCCACATCCTCAAGCTCTCCTGCTCACACTCCCACCTCAGGGAAGTTGGACTTATCATGGTTAGTGCCTGTTTATTCGTTGCTTGTTTCATTTTCATTGTCATGTCCTATGTGGAGATCTTCAGGGCTGTGCTGAGGATCCCCTCTGAGCAGGGACGGCACAAAGCCTTTTCCACGTGCCTCCCTCACCTGGCCGTGGTCTCCTTGTTTGTCAGCACTGGCATGTTTGCCTACCTGAAGCCCCCGTCCGTCTCCTCCCCATCCCTGGATCTGGTGGTGTCAGTTCTGTACTCGGTGGTGCCTCCAGCATTGAACCCCCTCATCTACAGCATGAGGAACCAGGAGCTCAAGCGTTCCCTGAGGAAAATGATGACTGGATGTTTTTCAGAAGCAATAAAGGGCCTGTTTTCTTCTGCACAGTGTTCATAATGTAACTCATTACAGGCCCAGCCTTCTCAGGTTTTTGGTGGTGATGGTCTTGGTCTGTGTTTTCTTGTTTATATTACGATAATATTTTTTCAAAATTAAATGTTATTATTCAACCCACTTCCAATTCAATGTCTGCTTATAGATGGGACTGTGTAAATGAGGAGCAGTGCTCTCTGTGTTTTTAAACAGATTAAAAGACCCTGCAATGACTTTTCTGTCTATGAACCTTCCACTGAGGCCTTCGTAAAGCTTCACAGCAGGACCTGTGTACAGAGGTGGAGGGAAAAATACTCCCAGCACAGCAGCACTGCCAGGGAGCACCAGTGCTTGGTCTTTCCAGAGCCGCTTCTTTTCCCCTCCCACACTCTCCTTCTCAGCCCCTGTGTTGGTGGAAGGCCCGAGTGCTCTGGCAGTGTGGTCACAGTCCTGCTGTGTGATAGTCCTGCAGACAAGGACAGGTCATGGGCACTTCTGTGACAGAGCTGACTTCCATAGACTCATTTTACCCTCAGTGACCTTTCATAGACTGGAACCAGTGCAGCACCCAAACACATCTCCCAGCACTGGAACAAGGCAGGGTCCCTCTGAGCATCTTCCATGGGCACCGAAGAGCTTGTGTGGGATGCTTCACTGGCAGTGACCACAACCAGCTGAGTCTGTCTCCCAGCTTGACCAGCACAGCCCAACAGAGTCACCCCATGGTCCCAGGAACCACAGCCCACGTGCTCTCCCAGCCCCACTTCAGGGACACTGGGCTTATTGTGGTTACACTTTCCTTAGCTTCAGTGTGTTTTGTTTTCATTGTGCTGTCCTACGTGCAGATCTTCAGGGCTGTGTCATGGATTCCCTCTGAGCAGGGATGATACAAAAACTTTTCCATGTGCCTCTTTTCCACTCTACTCTAATGTCACTCTAACCCTAACCCTAAAGATAAACCTACTTGTAACCCTAATCTTAACCATAACCCTAAGGCAAACCTAGGGTTTGTGTTAACCTAAACCCTCAACTTATCAGTGACAATAAACCTAACTGTAGCCCTAAAACTAAGTCTGCCCTGGAACATAAACACTATCCCTAACAGAACCACTGCCCAAAATGCAACCCTAATACAAACTCAAGTCCTAAATCACCTCAACCTAAACCCTAACCCTAACCTGGTTACACACCGGTCATATCAGCTACTCGGGGACTTTTGACACCACAAGCAGCTCAAAAGAAACACACCGGAACTGTAAACCTCGACCTAAATCTAAGCCTAAACCTACCCCCAAACCTGACACTAAACCTAACCCTACCCCTAACTCTAACCCCTAGCTTTCATGAGAACCATAACCCTAACTCAGACACTAACCTTAAACTATCCTGCAATTTAACTCTAACCCTAACCCTAATTGACCTAATTCTAAACCCTAAACCCAATCTGAACCCTAACACTAACCCTAACCCTAACAGAAAACTTAACCCAAATCCTATCCCTAAGCTTTAACACTGACACTAACCCTAAATTTAACCCCCAATTATAACCCTAAATCGAAAACTAACAGTAACCATAATACTGTGCCCTCATCCTAACTCTCACTGTAAGCTTCACTCTTACACTAACATGAACATAAACCCTAATCCGAGCCCTAACACTAACTAAACAGAAATTCTAACAATAATCCTTGCCCTAAATCATACCCAAACCCTAACCCTCATGGCATCCAAAACCTAAACATAACCCCAACCATCACCCTATCCCTGATGCTAAACTAACATTAACCCTCAAATTAACCCTAACCCTACCCCTCAACTTAACCCTAACCATAACACTAATCCTAAAACTAAATCTTACCCTAAATTTAACATTAAATAAAACCATAAACTTAATGGCAGTCAAAAGATTACCTTAACCATAACCAGAACTCTGTCCCTAACTTAGCAAGACAGCTTGCTGACAGCTGGACTGAAGAAGTGGAATATACAGTGGGTGGGAATTTGCAGAACAATGAAGTTCACTGCTATCCTTGGTTCAAAGTCCTCCTGGCAGCCACTTTCTAGTAGCATCCCCCAGTGAACAGCCCTTGACCATCACTGTGGAATGTCTTTTAGTAACTCTGTATTATGGGACCAAATGTACTTTCAACTCCTTCAGGCATGATGTCAAGTGGAAGGGACCCCTTGAGCAATCTCACCTAGTTAACACTGCCTGGAGTAGGAGAGATGGACAAGATTGTTATTTATATGTTAGAATTAATTTTTAGTTTATAGTTTATGAATAGTTTTGATTTTAATAATATAAGATTATAAGAAATATTTTAATGAAAAGTATGCTTGCACAGCAACCGAATGCTAATATGAAATCCCTGTACAGCCCCGTACCAAGGCCGAAGGGATTGGTCAAAATCATTTGGTAGGAACCGTAGCTTAGGTAACAAGTACAAGTTGATCTGTAAACTGATTTATGATACCTATATGGAAAACTAGAAGGATACGTGTAGCTGTCAAAATCTGGATTAATGAGAATGGGGAGACAATGGGAAGAGAAGCCTACTGTAACGGTTTGTAGGTGCTGCCAAGAAACCGTGATCATAAGCAAAAGGTAATTCTGGCAGGGGGAGATTGCGACCACCGATTCACGGGTCGCCCACCCATCTGACACCCCAGACTCATTTCCAGATGGTTCTAACAGTTATTGCGCAGAATCAGAAATAGGAGGAGAATATGCTAATGATTTCTCGGAAATGACATGTTTATGTATGACTACTTAATGAATACGTATAAGTAAGCTCTATATAAGATGTATGATTTTGGGGCATGGTGTGCGTTGATCGTGAGAGGACTCACTCACGCACCCGGCCGTAATGAAGAAGTGTCTGCTTATCCGCATCACAGTGGTGTTGATAAGTTTCTTATTCCGGATTTTTGGTAAGAGTTTGGCGACCCAGATGGGACCTCGCTGAAGGAGACCAGAGGAGTCGGGGACCTGATCGGTTCCAGCCGGCACCGAGGATTTCTCGGGGATACCCATCGATCCCCGATCCGTAAGGTTCTTCGCGACATTCCCTGGATTTTTTTTGGGTAAGACACTTCTTTTATTTTTTTTTCTTTTTTTTTTTTGAGAGTGGGTTGGAGTCCCACAGTAAGAGTGGGTTAGGGTCTGACTGTAAGAGTGGGTTAGAGTCCCACAGTAAGAGTGGGTTAGAGTCCCACAGTAAGAGTGGGTTAGAGTCCCACCCAGTGGGTTAGAGTCCCACTGGAAGAGTGGGTTAGAGTCCCACTGCACATCTGCCTGTCAGTCACTGTGAAAGCTGCGCAGGGTTGGACTAAAGGATCCTTGTGAAGTGGAAGCCGAGGCGTCTGCCCGTAAGTCATAAGCGAAAGCTATTGCAGGGTTGGACAATAGCGCAGACAAGAGAACCTGTATGCTATAGTGCTCTCTAAGGAAGTGCCTCTAACAAGAATTTAGAAATTTTTCATGTGTGTTATACTGTGGAATCGTTTGTTTTGGCTGGGTACTGAAGTGCTGAGCTGTAATTAAGAACTGTGTTTATTGTGTTACATGTTTTTACTCAAGGTAACAACTGCAGAACTGTGTGAGTGTGACTGTGAGAGTGAGACGGGCAACTGAGCACGAAGCGAGTGCGGAGTTCGGATCCGCGGTTCTGTGGTCCCGCGAGGGGCGCAGCCGGAGAAGAACAAAGCGACAGATTTGAGTGATTGTGTTTTGTACTGTAAAGTAATTATATCATGGCATCTAAGTTAACTCCTTTGTTTAAAAGTAAAAGTATGAGTAATTTGGCTGCAAATGACAAAATCCCAAAAACTTCTCCATTAGGATGTTTATTAGCACATTGGGGAGATTTACAGGATGATTTGAGAAAGAATCAAATGATTGAATATTGTAATCATTGGTGGCCTCTGTATACATTAGAGGATCAGGAGAAATGGCCCATGAATGGGACATTGAATTATAATACTATTCTACAGCTGATGCTGTTTTGTAGGAGAGAAGGAAAGTGGGATGAAGTACCATATGTAGATTTGTTTTTTTGTCTGAGGCAGAGAAAAGATTGGCAAAAAGAATGTAAGTTGATTAGTAGAGATAATTTAGTGATGTCAATAACTTCTGATAATGAGAAAGTAAAGAAGTGTTGTTCAACATGTGAAATTGGGAAGGATTGTTTGAAGAAGAGAATTGTCTCTGAAACTGATGAAGGACCAGAATTAGAGGTATCCCCTCCCAGGAGAGAAAGAAATCGGGGTCGAGAATATAGGGAACAGGTGGAGGAACCAGAAAGTAGTGGAAGAGAGGATGTGGATGAGGGACCATCTGAGGTTGTAATTCATACCCCTATTTCTCGGAGAACTCGGCAGCAGACACACACAACAGCTCCCCTGCGGCAGGGGGTTGGTAACGATGGGCCAGTGCATGTGAAGGTGCCTTTTTCAGTTACTGATTTGATGGCTTGGAAACAGGCAGCAGGAGTTTATAGGGAAGATCCTGAAAGAGTAGGGAGAGTGGTGGATACTATGATTAGAACGCAGAACCCAGACTGGAGTGACTTACAGGTGGTCTTGGATAATTTGCTGGATGATACAGAGAAGCAGATGGTATTAAAAGTTGGCAAAGCACAGGCAGAAGCGGTAGTATTGAATAGGACAACACGTGGGACATTAGAACAGAATTTTCCATCTGGGGATCCACAGTGGGATCAAAATAATGTGGAGCATAGAGAAAGACTGAGTCGGTAGCAGAAGTGGATTTTATATGGAGTTAAACAGGCTATGCCTAAATCTTTGAATTGGTCTAAATTATATGAAGACAGGATAAAAATGAATCTCCCTCAGCATTTCTGGAAAGATTAAAGGAGGCTGCCAGGAAATTCACTGATTTAAAAGTGGAGACGGAGGCAGCTCAAATACAATTGGCTTTGATTTTTATGGGACAGTCAGCACCAGATATAAGAAAGAAACTCCAGAAACTTGAGGGAGAGGATTCAAGGAATTTGAATAAGGTGCTGGAGGCTGCATGGAAGGTATATAATAATAGAGAAAATGAGGAGAGAAAAACCAGGGAAAACAGATTACTGGCAGTAATAACAGGGACAGTAAACAGAGGGGGAGTTAGAGGAAGAGGATTAGGATTCAGTGGAAGGGGAGGATTTATGAATGGTGGTAATCGGAGTTTTAACACCCCTTCAGGAATAAATCAATGTGCTTTGTGTAGAGAGGAAGGACATTGGAAAAGAGACTGTCCTAAAATTGGGAGTGTTCAACAAGAAATGGCCAGAGTCATGATGTCAGATAACTGAAGGGGACCGTAAGGGAACCCAGCTGAGCCTCTGGTTGTAATTAAGCTGGGAGAAAAAGAAGTTGAATTTTTAGTGGATACTGGAGCAACATTTTCAGTATTAAAACCGGCGACTGCTCTCACATGTGGAGCACGGCGGCGGCAGCAGCAGCAGCAGCGGTCAACGGTAAGTCCGTGTGGCTGTTTACAATCGAGAGGAGGAGGAGGGGTAGTCCTAGCACCAGGGGACACTGGGGAAGTGTCGCCGGGTCCCGTCGAGAGCAGCCAATCGCGGGAGCGGGGCTGACGCAGAGGGGGCGGTGCCAGGACCAGCCGCGGGAGATTTAAACGGCTCCCAGGGAGTGCGAGCGACCAGGAGCGCGGCGAACAGGACGGGCAAACAGGCCGTGGCACGTCAGAAGGGCGTGGTGCGGCAGTTAGCGCGGCAGTTAGTTAGCGCGGCAGTTAGTTAGCGCGGCAGTTAGTTAGCGCGGCAGTTTGCGCAGGGCAGGGCGAGCAGGGAGGCGAGCAGGGCAGCTCACTGTAGCTCTGCGGTTAGCAGTACTCCATCACAACAGCTCAACCACTTGGAGGTGTGTCCCTTGCTGCCTCCGAAGATGGTGTCCACCAGGCGGAGAGGTTATAGTAAGAAGACTGTGGCGACTCAGCCAGAGGGGCTGCCCCGAACGGTGGCTGTTCAGGTCTCTGGCTGCAGGGAGTGCCAGAGCCTGCTGCTGCCGGGGGAGGGAGGGAGACATTCACCTGTGTGAGGTGTGAGCAGGTAGACGATCTCCTCAGCATGGTAGTGAAACTTAAGGAGGAGGTCGAGAGACTGAGGTCCATCAGGGAGTGTGAGAAGGAGATTGACTGCTGGAGTAACTCCCTGGTGTGTCAGTCAGAAATACCCCAAGAGGATACCCCCCAAAAGGTGAGGGAACCCCCACCCTATCAGGCAGGGAGGGGGGACCTGAGGAGGCAGCTGCCCTGTAGCTGTCAGGCAGAGGCAAGGGGCCGGAGAGATGAGGAGAGTTGGAAGAAAGTCCCAGTTCGACATCATGGGCGGCCTTCTTCCCTACCTGCTTTGCCCCCTCAGGTGCCCCTCTGTAATAGGTTTGAGGCCCTGTCTCTTGAAGGAGACGTTGGTGAAGATGTTGGTGAGGACATGGTGCAAGGCCCACCTACTAGGCCACAGAGGAAGAGGCGGGTGACCCAACCCCTAAAGACGGCCTCTGACAGGAAAGAAAGAAGGGCTGACCCTCAACACAGGGAGGTATGTAGTCTTCCAGGAGCCAGGATCAGGGATATCACCAGGGCACTCCCCAACCTGGTGCACCCAACAGACTACTACCCGCTCCTGATATTCCAGACAGGAGGAGAGGAAGCCGCATTCCGTAGTCTGAGGGCAATGAAGAAGGATTTCAAGGCCTTGAGACATCTACTGAAAGGGTCTGGGGCGCAAGTAATTTTCTCTTCTGTCCTTCCACTTTCGGGTGCTGATGTGGGTTGCAATGGCAGAGTTCAGGCCATAAACAACTGGCTACAGGACTGGTGCTATAGGCAGGGCTTTGGGTTCTTTGATAATGGCTGGGTTCATAGGACACCAGTACAGACAGTAATGTGTGAGGAAGGTTTATCTCGCAGGGGCAAAAAGAGGCTGGGGCAGGAATTAGCAGCGCTCATTTGGAGAGCTTTAAACTAGATTGGAAGGGGGAAGGGGTCACGGCTGGGCTTGTGCCAGTGGGGCAGCAGTTTGGAATTGATGAAGGCAGGGAGGCCTCCCACCCCCCTAGGCTGAAACTGGTGAACTCGGCTCTTTCCCTGAAATGCCTCTACACCAATGCACGCAGCGTGGGGAACAAGCAGGAGGAGTTAGAAACCCGTGTTCGGTCAGGGGATTATGATCTGGTGGCAATGACAGAGACATGGTGGGATAGCTCACATGACTGGAATGTGGTCATGGATGGCTATGTCCTTCTCAGGAAAGACAGGCCAGAGAGGCGAGGTGGTGGAGTTGCTCTTTATGTGAGAGAGCAGCTGCAGGGTATTGAGATCTGTCCAGGGGCGGATGAGGAGCGAGTTGAGAGCCTGTGGATAAAAATCAAGGGGCAGGCTGGTAGGGTTGTTACTGTCGTGGGTGTCTATTACAGGCCACCAGATCAGGGTGAAGAAATTGATGAGGCCTTCTACAGGCAGCTGACAGCAGCCTCACAATCCCAGGCCCTGGTTGTTGTGGGGGATTTTAACTACCTTGATATTTGCTGGAGGGACCACTCAGCCAGCCACCCACAGTCCAGGAGGTTCCTCCAGTGCATCGATGACAATTTCCTGATGCAAATGGTGGATGAACCAACCAGGAGGGGAGTGACACTGGATCTGATCCTCACTAACAAGGAGGGTCTGGTTGAGGCTGTGAAGGTTGAGGACTGCCTGGGCTGCAGTGATCATGAGATGGTGAAGTTCAGAATCTCATGTGGCATAAGCAGAATTACAAGTAAAAT
This sequence comes from Caprimulgus europaeus, assembly GCA_907165065.1. The sequence continues at coordinate 85,366 of OU015559.1, forward strand.
TGCAACCCTGGACTTCAGGAGGGCCAACTTTGGCCTTTTCAAGCAATTGTTAGGGGAAATCCCCTGGGACAGAGTACTTGAAGGTAAAGGGGCCCAAGACAGCTGGTTAGCATTCAGGGACTGCTTCTTCTGGGCTCAAGATCGAAGCATTCCGATATGTAGGAAGTCAGGGAAGGGAGCCAGGAGACCTGCTTGGTTAAACAGGGAACTGCTGGGCAAACTCAAGTGGAAGAGGAGAGTTTACAAATCGTGGAAGGAGGGGCTGGCCACTTGGGAGGAATATAAGGATATTGTCAGAGGATGTAGGGAGGCAACTAGGAAAGCCAAGGCCTCCTTAGAATTAGATCTTGCCAGAGGGGTCAAGGACAACAGGAAGAGCTTCTCCAAATACATGGCAGATAAAGCCAACACTAGAGGCAATGTAGGCCCACTGATGAATGAGGTGAGTACCCTGGTGACAGAGGATACAGAGAAGGCAGAGCTATTGAATGCCTTCTTTGCCTCTGTCTACTCTGCCGGAAGTTGTCTTGAGGAGCTCTGTACCTTGGAGACCCCAGATGGAGACAGGACAATGGAGGAGATTGCCTCAGTTGATGAGGATTGGGTCAGAGACCAATTAAGCAATCTGGACATCCATAAATCTATGGGTCCAGATGGGATGCACCCACGAGTGTTGAGGGAGCCGGCTGAAGTCATTGCTAGACCACTCTCCATAATCTTTGCTAAGTCGTGGGGAAAGGGAGAGGTGCCTGAGGACTGGAGGAAGGCAAATGTCACTCCAATCTTCAAAAAGGGCAAGAAGGAGGACCCGGGTAACTACAGACCGGTCAGCCTCACCTCCGTCCCTGGAAAGGTGATGGAACAACTTATCCTTGGTGCCATCTCTAGGCATATCAAGGATAAGAGGGTCATTAGGGGCAGTCAGCACGGCTTCACCAAGGGGAAGTCGTGCTTGACCAACCTTCTAGACTGTTATGAAAACACGACCAGGTGCCTGGATGATGGCAGAGCAGTGGATGTGGTCTGTCTTTATTTCAGTAAAGCATTTGACACGGTCTCCCACAGCATCCTCGCTGATAAATTGAGGAAGTGTGGATTAGATGAGCAGGTAGTGAGATGGATTATTAACTGGCTGGTGGGAAGAAGCCAGAGAGTAGTGGTCAATGGGGCGGAGTCTAGTTGGAGACCTGTGTCTAGTGGAGTCCCTCAGGGGTCAGTACTGGGACCAGTATTATTCAATATATTCATCAATGACCTGGATGAGAGCACAGAGGGCACTGTCAGCAAGTTTGCTGATGATACCAAGCTGGGAGGAGTGGCTGACACTCCAGAAGGCTGTGCTGTCATCAGAGAGACCTGGACAGGCTGGAGAGCTGGGCAGGGAAAAAATGATGAAATATAATAAGGGCAAGTGTAGGGTGTTGCACCTGGGCAGGAACAACCCCAGGTTCCAGTATAGGTTAGGAAATGATCTCCTAGAGAGCAGTGAAGGGGAAAGGGATCTGGGAGTCCTGGTGGACAGCAGGATGACCATGAGCCAGCACTGTGCCCTTGTGGCCAGGAAGGCCAATGGCATCCTGGGATGCATTAGAAGGGGTGTAGTCAGTAGGTCAAGAGAGGTTCTTCTCCCCCTTTACTCTGCCTAAGCCTTACCCAAACCCCTCTGCCTTTACCTAAGCCTAACCCAAACCCTGACCTTAACCCTAACACTGAGCCTAACAACCCTAACCAGAAACCCTAACCCTGGTTACACACTGGCCAGAGCAGCAACTCAGGCACTTGTGACAGCACAGGCACCTCAATGATCCCTGGGGGACCCTAATTGGGGACCCCAGTTACCATCTTTCACTGGATCAGGTTTCTCATAGTTCCTGACCTTGGACACTTCCAAGGGGCATCCACAACATATCTAGACAACCTGTTCCAGTGTCTCCTAAATAATTGTCTCCTTATATCTAATCTAAACCTCCCCTCTTTCCCTTTAAGGCCATTGCCCCTTGTCCTCTACTCTATGTTTTCTGGGTGGGCAATGGGACAGAAACATTCGCCTGTCAGAGGAGGCAGTGAGACTCCAAATCTCTTTCTCTGAAAGGTGAATAAACCCTGGGGTATCAGAAACCAACACACCTTCACTTACAGACAGCATCACTGTGGCTTTTCCAGGCTCACCACGATTGGTCTGATGGTGCCATCAGAGCCTGACCATACGGAGCTGCCCCTGGGCAGTGCCCTGGGGCTGGGAGGTGTCTGCAGGGCAGAGCTGAGCACACAGCCAGTGGGTTGGGCTCTGGGAGCACTGGCAGGGAGGAGACCTGGAGGCAGAGAAACAGCTGCAGGCAGCAGAGCCATGGGCCAGGGGTGGGGGGAAACTGCCAAGAAGCACTGGGGGAGGCTGCCTTCAGGCAGCTGTCTTGTGGTCCTTCCTGGGCACTGTCTGCTGGGCAAGGAGCTGACTCTCTCTGAAGAACAGCACTTTTGCATGTCCAGTTTCAAAACTTCACATTTCAGCCATAAAAATGAAGATTTTTAATCCTAGAAAGAGCACTCACTACATATGGTGTTGAAAAATAAAAACTACAAACAAAATTCTTCTAAGAATGTGCTAAACCTCTCTTCTTGTGCAGCCCACACTCTTCAGAGCCATGAGTGCAGATACTGAACTTTTCCATTACAGGTGGGTTCCATCTGACATCCCTTTTGAGCGGTGGAGCTGTCACAAAGCAGCTCCATGTACCCACTGCAGCAGAGCAAAGCTGACTCCTCAGCTCCTCACAGCACACTCAGCCAGCACAAACCACAGAAAATAAATGCATTTCACCTTGGGGGATCTCTGTGAACAAGGGAGTGGCTTTGCTCACAGGAGTCTGTCCTAAGTTTTCTCTCTCCTTTCCCTTTTGAACAGTGTCTTTGTGTGACAATAGAGCAAATGACCAACAGCAGCTCCATCACCCAGTTCCTCCTCCTGGCATTCACAGACAGGCGGGAACTGCAGCTCCTGCACTTCTGGCTCTTCCTGGGCATCTACCTGGCTGCCCTCCTGGGCAACGGCCTCATCATCACCACCATAGCCTGTGACCACCACCTCCACACCCCCATGTACTTCTTCCTCCTCAACCTCTCCCTCCTTGACCTGGGCTCCATTTCCACCATTGTGCCCAAATCCCTAGCCAATTCCTTGTGGGAAAACAGAGCCATCTCCTACCCAGGATGTGCTGCCCAGCTCTTTCTGTTTCTCTTTTTCATTTCAGCAGAGTATTGTCTTCTCACCATCATGGCCTATGACCGCTACGTTGCCATCTGCAATCCCCTGCACTATGGGACCCTCCTGGGAAGCAGAGCTTGTGTCCACATGGCAGCAGCTGCCTGGGGCACTGGGTTTCTCAATGCTGTCCTGCACACAGCCAATACATTTTCACTACCCCTCTGCCAGGGCAATGTCCTGGACCAGTTCTTCTGTGAAATCCCCGAGATCCTCAAGCTCTCCTGCTCACACTCCTACCTCAGGGAAGTTGGGCTTCTTGTGGTTAGTGCCTGTTTAGCATTTGGGTGTTTTGTTTTCATTGTGGTGTCCTATGTGCAGATCTTCAGGGCTGTGCTGAGGATCCCCTCTGAGCAGGGGCTGCACAAAGCCTTTTCCACGTGCCTCCCTCACCTGGCCGTGGTCTCCCTGTTTGTCAGAACTACCATGTTTGCCTACCTGAAGCCCCCCTCTATCTCCTTCCCATCCCTGGATCTGGTGGTGTCAGTTCTGTACTCGGTGGTGCCTCCAGCAGTGAACCCCCTCATCTACAGCTTGAGGAACCAGGAGCTCAAGGATGCCCTGAGGAAAATGGATGTTTCTCAGAAGCAATAAATGGCACAGTGTTCATGATGTAACTCATTACAGGCCCAGCCTGCCTTCTCAGGTTTTTGGTAGTGGTGGTCATGGTTTAAGGTGTCTTGTTTTTCTTGTGATAATATTGTTCACAATTACATTTTATTATTAGGTCCAGTTCCAATTCACTGCCTTGCTGTACAGTTTGACCCAGAGTCTGTTTCAAAGATCTGTGGTGCTCTCTGTCTCTTTAAACACTTTAAAGGACCCTGCAGTGACTTTTTTGTCTTAGATCCTTTGAGACTTTCATTAAGATTCGTGGCAGTACCTGTGTGCAGAGGTGTCATAGTTTCACCGGTCTAGCCCTTGGCCATCAACCAACACTGCCATTCACCCACTTCCCCGCCACCCCCAGGAGATAGGGGCGAGCACTGGGGGCAAAGATAAGGAGACTTGTAGGTTGATGTAATAACAGTTTAATGATAGAAAGAAACCTTAATACTTAATTAAAATAGTAGTGATCATGATAACAGTAACAAAATATACAAATGAGTGGTACCCAGTGCCATTGCTCACCAGCCACCGACTGAGCCCGGCCCGTTCCCAGAGAACGATCCCAGAGGAGCCACAATCCCGAACCAAAACTGCAATCCCGGAAAAGCGAGAGCCTGAGTGAAAGCCAGAGAGAGCAAGAGAGGAAGAGACCCTCACTAATGCACTGGACATGACGTGGTGGGATATGGAATATGCCATTCACATGTCTGAATGCCAGTATAGCTTATTAATTGGAATATTCCTCATCCCCTTAAATCTGGTGCTTGTAGACTAACAGAACCCAAAGTCCTTCACTTCCAGTGACAAAAACACAAACACTGGGATGTTCTCAGTGCCTCTCTCATAACAAGTCCCAGGCTGAAAAGCAAAATGCAGCACAGTTCTAACTACAGAAAAGAAACCCAGCTCTGTTTCAGCTGAAAACCAGGACAGTAGGTCATGTAGATGCTCATGTGCCCAAAAGTCGAGGCACTGGAGAACATCAAAACATCCAACAGGTGGACAGGGCTGCCAAGATCAAAGTGTCTCAGGTAGACTTGGACTGGCAACTGGCAATCACTGTCCTCCATACCAGAGAGGTTTTAACCTCTTGGCTTGCTTAATGGCAGCACATGTTTCACAGTCATGAGTGATTTGAGCAATAATGTCCATGGCTAAGTCCACCCCTCAGTCATGAGCCCATCTGTATGTTGCATCTCTTCCTTGATGGACTGAGGCATCATGGGCCCAGTGGGTGAAAAACTTTTCACCCTTATGTTGCCAGTGCAGGTCTACTTGAGACACTTTGATCTTGGCAGCCTGATCCACCTGATGGTTATTTTGATGTTCTTCAGTGCCTCAACTTTTGGGCACATGAGTATCTACATGACAAATCTTCACAACCAGTCTCTCTAGGCCAGGATCAACGCCTTGCCATCATTCAGCAGCCCAGATGGGTTTGCCTCTGCACTGCAGTTGCTTTTATTCCATTGTTGTAACCACCCCCACAGGGCATTTGCCACCATCCATGTGTCCATATAGAGGTAGAGGATTGGCCATTTCTCTCACTCAGCAATGTCTAAGGCCAGCTGGAAGGTTTTTACCTCTGCAAACTGGTTCAATTCACCTTTTCCTTCAGCAGCCTCAGCAACTCCCCGGGTCAGACTCCACACAGCAGCTTTCCACTTTCAATGTGCATGAGGGAACCCATCAGTGAACAGGACAGATCGTTTCTCACCATCTGGTGATTCATTATACGGTGGAGCCTCTTCAGCAGGTGTCACCTCCTTCTCTGGTGACATTCCACAATCTTTGCCTTCTGGCCAGTTCATGATCACATGCCCCATAGAATGATGTCATCAATGTACTGCCGGTGTTCTGGAGCTCCACCCTGCACCAACACAGTCTGGATCAGTCCATGGCAAATGGTGGGGCTGTGTTCCCACCCCTGGGGCAGTTGATTCCAGGTGTACTGGATACTGGACACCCCTCCAGGTGACAGCAAACTGTGGCCTGCACTCTGCTGCCAGAGGAATGGAGAAGAACACATTGGCAATGTCTATGGTGGCGTTCCACTTGGCTGCCTTGGACTCCAGCTCATATTTGAGTTCTAACATGTCCAGCACGGCAGCGCTCAGTGGTGGTGTCACTTCATTCAGGCCACCACAGTCCACTGTCAGTCTCCACTCCCCATTTGACTTCTGCACTGGCCATATGGGGCTGTTAAAGGGAGAGCGAGTCCTGCTGATCACTCCTTGGCTCTCCAGTTGGCAAATCAGCTTATGAATGGGAACCAAAGAGTCTTGGTTGGTGTGATATTGTTGCCAGTGCACTGTTGTGGTAGTGATGGGAACCTGCTGGTCTTCAACCCTCAGCAACCCCACAGCAGAAGGGTCCTCTGAGAGGCCAGGCAGAGCAGACAGCTGTTGGATTTTCTCAGTCTCTATGGCAGCTATGCCAAAAGACTACCGGTACCCTTCTGGGTCTCTGAAATACCCTCTCCTGAGGAAATCTATGCCTAGAATGCAGAGAGCACTCGGGCCAGTCACAATGGGGTGTTTTTGCCAGCCATTCCCAGTCAGGCTCATTTCAGCCTCCAACACAGTCAGCTCTTGGGACCCCCCTGTGACTCCAGAAATACAGATGGGTTCTGCTCCTTTAAAGTTCAATGGCATCAGGGTGCCTTGGGCACAGGTGTCCACTAAAGCTGTGTACTGCTGGGGGTCCAATGTGCCAGGCCACCAAATCCACACAGTCCAGTAAACTTGGTTATCCCTCTCTTCTGCCTGACTGGAGGCAGGGCTCTTCTAATGCTGGGTATCATATTAATCCTTGATCCATGGGTTTGTGCAATATTCCTGTGTCTCAGGCCCATTGTGGTCAGTTACTTCTTGTGAATATGAATAGTTGCAGTTCTTGTTACTGGGGTCCAGGTAGCTGGAACACCTGTTTTCAGAGCCTGAACAACCACAGTTCATGCTATGGGTCTCAGAGTAGCCACAGTATCTGTTGCAGGGGTTTCAGTAGCTACATTGTTGGCTGCAGGGGTTTCAGTAGCCATAGTGTCTGTTGCAGGGATTATTCCAGGGATGGTATACATAAATAGTTCTTTTTCTTTTTAAACAAACCTGAAATGCACTCAGGAAGACCAGCAATAGAAACAAAATCAGTTAGAGTATCCCAGTAATGCTTAAAACTCTCACACTCTTAATGCTTGGCCTGGCAGGAAAAGAGAAATTGTCAGAAGCTGGCCCTTTCTGAAATTGGTTTCCCGCAGAGAGAAAGTGCTAAGTGCAATTATTACTGATCTCCAGCAGGTGACAACCAATGTACTGAAAGGTCTGATCAAACCCGCTGTGAAGGTGCGATCTGTAACAGCCTCCAACAGATGGCACCCGAAGCACGAGGTTTGCTCGGTGGGTTTCTCCATGGGGAGACCGGGTAAACTGTAAAACTCACACCACAGTCTCAAAGAGAGCACCTGAAACGCGGAGACAGTGGAAATGCTACGTACAAACGCCGAGTTATTCTCACAGTCATCACCAAACAGCACAGCTGGACAAGACCAGTAACCATGTTTCCATAGCTAAGAGGCATTGCAATGAGAAACAAGTAAGGACTCGTATCCCACAGTTCTAGTAACAACTCTGGAATGAAATGTAGCAACATTGTCCCCAGCTGCTATGAATCCAGGACAATAACAATTTGTTAAAACACTCTGAAACTGTCGTTATCTCACCCCTTCATGTCCCACCTTGAGCGCTAACAAAGACTGTGGTGGTTTCACTTGGCTAGCACTTGGCTAGCAGCCACACACAGCTGCTTGCTGACTCCCTACTCCTCAAGCCATAGGGGAGAGAATCAGGGGGGCAAGGGTAAGGAGTCCCATAGCTTGAGAGAAGAACAAATTAAACCCTGAAATAAGATAAAACTTAAAACAATAAAGATATTAAAATAATAACAATGATAATAATAGGAATAAAATATGCAAATGAGTGAGACACAGTACAATTGCTCACCGCCCACTGACCAAGCCTGGTCTGTTCTCAGATAATGATCTCAGAGGAGCAACAATCCCAAAACCGAAAACACAATCCAGGAAGAGCAAGAGCACGAGCAAAAGACACAGAGAACAAGAAAGGGAGAGTCACTTATTAAGGTACTGAACATGACATTGTATGATATGGAATATCCCATTGGCATGTCCAAATGCCAACCTAGAACATCAAATTAAATATTAATCCCTGCCCAATCCCCCCCTGAGATCGTGCACTTGTAGTCCAGCAAAACACAAAGTCCTTCAACTCCCAGTGACAAATGAAAACACTGGTATGTTGTCAATGTTCTTCTCATAACAAATCCCGTGCTGATACCAGAACACAGTGCTGTTCTAGCTACTCAGAAGAAACCCAGCTCTGGCACATCCAAGAACCAGGACAATCCCTGTCAGTGTATTCTTGCAAGTGGAGAAATTCAAGTCATCATTTCTACTGCCCCCAAAAGAGGCTGTTCACATGTGAATCTGTTGTGGCACCTTTAGATACAGATAAGGACACACAGTTGGCCTAATCATGGATACCAGGTGGGAGCTTCCTGCAGGTTTCTCATTGCCATCAAGTTCATCCTGAACCCCAGGAACATGCTCAGCACAACACAGCCTGAAGGCCAAGCTGCATGGAGAGCACAGCACCAGCCTGGGTCTACTCAGGTTCTCTCTTACTTGGATCACCACCTCCTGGAGATACAATGGTCTTCTGGTCAGGATCACTAAACTGCCTGAGGAAGGGTGGGAAGAGGATGAGTTGTCCTCTAGGCAGCTGGAAGCAGAGACACAGTGTTAGGCCCTGGTAATCACTGTGAATTTTCAAGACCATGGATGTCTGCTAGAAGGCTTATTATGAGGGAAGGTGGAAGGTGCTCTCTGAGCTGACATGGGGAGAGGTTCTCCTGGGGATGTTTTCCATCAGAAGAGAAGACAGGACTGGTGGAAGATGTGGAGGGCAGCTTTGGCTGCAGTGCAAGTGAGGAGGTATAGCAGAAAACCCTTGGGGAAGTCAGCAAGACAAACTGTATTTGGGCTCAGGAGAGAGGAAGAATCACCTCCCCCAACCCTCTGGGAGTGCTCTTCCTAATGCAGCCTCAGGTGCCATTGTCCACTTGTGCTGCAAAAGTGCAAAGCCAGGAGAAGAGAAGGCTTTGGGGAAACCCCAGACAGACTTCCCACAGCTTCTTGGATATCAGCAAGGAAATGGAGCCAGGCTCTTTCTGTTGTGCATGATGGGAGGATGAGGCAAATGGTCATCAGCTGAAACAATGGAGGAAAAACTTTCTCCTCATCAAGAGAGTCCTCTGAGCAGCCTTCTCTGACCTCATTACTGTCCCTGATGAGAGCAGGAAGTTGGCCTAGAGGTCTTCTGAGATCCCTTCCAGCATGAATGATTCTGCACTTCAATCCACAACAGATCTTCCCTTCATGATGGGTGGGACAGCATTAAATTTCCCAGTGACCATTGAAGTTTGGTCAGATGATGGGTAACTTCCTTGAGCCACACCAAGCATTGTTGCTCAGATGCAGGGCTGCTTGGCAGGTACCCTCAGACAGCCCTGATCATTTCATTGCTTTACCTTTTCTATCCTTTTCCACTGTTTTCCTGCTCACAATTTGCTCCTCTTGACTACCCTTGTACACTTCCATGCAAACAACCCATCTGTGTTTACCCTTTCCTCCCTGGTGCTTGTTTGGGTTCCTTTGTACCTTCATTTGGTGTTTCTGAGCTTGTCACCATGGGAATTCCTACCCTGTTCAGCAATTCCATGGACCTAGTACCTCCTTCTCTTATCTGTAGTGCCCTGCCATTCCTCATGCTGTTATCTTGACAGAGGCACCACAGATCTGGCGGGTCATCTGTACAAACACATTACAAGATGTCAAAACAGAGCTTCACTGCAAGGGGTGGTCCTTGAGAAACTCTGGGATTTGGCAATAGATGGCTCATGAAATTTTACAAGGAGTTGCAAACACTTATTTTGGTGGTATAATAACGCTAAACATGAGGGCAGGCTGGGACCTGAACAGCTCAGAAATGACTCTGAGGCGAAGGGCCTGGGCATGATGAGGAATGCCATGTCAGTGAGCAGTGCATGCTCCAAGTTAATCAGGTCAACTGCATACTGGGATGTGTAAGGAGGAGTGTTACTACCCAGACAAGAGAGTTCTCAACCTCCTCGACTCAGCACTGGTGTGGCCATAACTGGACTAATGTGTCTGGGTGTGGAGCATCCTGAGATGGAGGAATGGGGAGGAATTCAAGAGCCTTTAGAGGAAATTTGCTAGGATGGGGTTTAGGACTTCTGTGGAGAGGCTGAGACCTGGGCTTCTTTAGTCTGTTGAGGTGGAGGCTCAGGGCTCTATAGCAGTAGCCTGTAACACCTTGAAGTGTGGTTCCAGACAGGATGGAGCTTTTATTGCTAGTGGGAAGAAAAGCAAACCTCCACACACTGCAGCCTGGAAGGCTCAGACTGGATGCCAGAACAAAGAAATATCAATCAAGGTGAAATACTGTTGTGCAAGAGGTCACCCAGAGGGTCTGGATCAGCCCATGGCTTTCCATTTCAAGGAATGGCCAGTGAAAGTAGAGAGACATCAGTGAAGACATAGAAATGCTGTGGTGAGAGCCAGGTGGGAAAGCAAGAAGAGTGTCAACATCATGAAGGGAAAGAGATGCAGGCATGGACAGTGCAGGACAGCCTGCAGTAGAGATGGCCCATGGCTCTAGCAAGACTGAAAGGTCCAACAGGGTTGAGGTCTTTCTCCTCTTGGCCATGGCAGTTGTCTCTGCCACCAAGGCTGGTGAGAGCAAATTTTATTTTGAGGTTCTCAGGATCTGCCTTTCCAGGGTCCGAGGGTCAGGGCTTGGCCTTTCTGCTTCATAAAACAGAGCAAAGGGTTTTCTCAGCATTGCAGCCACCTTCACAGGGCCTTTGCCTATCTGCAATCACAGCCTCCAATTCTCTGCTCTAAGGAGTCCCTGGGGAGGCATTGTTAGCAATGAGTCTCAGTGGGACTTAGGAATGTTTCAAGGTACTTTGAGTGTTGCTTTTGACTTTGACTTCTTCAGAGCTTTTTGTTCAGTCTTCTCTTAGTATCTGAGGTTGATGTAATGAGCCCCAAGTGCCCTAACAAGCTATTTATCTTCTTGCCATTTTCTTTCACTTTACCTTTTTTATTACTAAAGAGTAGAAGTTACAGTAGCATTCTCCAAGTGATAGTGATCTCCAGAGTGTCCACTCAGGAGGTCTGGACTGGTAGGGGAAGCATTTCCTTGAGGTCTGACACTGCATGGACAGCCATGCTCCTCATGTCCCTAACCTCACCATTGCTCTAATTGTCCTGGGACTTGCATCACTGTCATCTGCAGCTGGGTGTTACAGCTCCTTTGTGCCATCTCCCAACTGCTCTCCTTGGAGAACTGGCTGCACACAGCCACAGAAGGATTATTCCTGCTTGCAAACAAAGAAAAGTGAAGTGTGATATAGTTCTATAAACAATAAAATCACACTCCTCAACCATATGCTGAGAACAAGCTCCCCCTAAGGAGCTTGTCTTTCTACAATGAATAATCTCATGAGAAAGATTTTAGGTAGGTAGATACAAAAAGATGAACAGAAACATAATGAAAGAGTTGGCTAAAGAGACAAATATTGCAGCTACTCAGACCCTGCTGGAGAGTCCTGTTGCTCCAGTCTTCACAACTGCAGCTACTCAGACCTCAATGACACAAGCCCTGGTGAAAAGTGATGAATCTGAGCTAGAGGGACAATCAGTGCCATTAATAATTGACACTACACAGAAAAAAACAAAAACAAAAACAAAAACAAAAACAAAAACAAAAACAAAAACAAAAACAAAACTTTGCAGCAGATGAAGACAAACCAGGTGTATCACAAGAAGGAAGAGACAGAAATTGAGGTAATCACCTGATCTTTATCCCTGAGTGAGCTGCAAGATACACAGAAAGATTAGAGCCATCATGTAGGGGAGCAAATTATTACTTGGTTGCTGCGATGCAGGGAGAACGGAGTCAGTAGCCTGGAACTTGAGGGGAGGGAAACCAGGCAGCTGAGATCTCTTGCCAGAGAAGGCAGAAATGATAAAGCAATCAGAAATAACCCCCACAAACCCTCAGCCTCTGGAGCTGTCTTCTGTCAGGCGTGAGGGAAAGGCATCCCATCAGGGATGATGTTGTATTGCGACCAGGGGTAGGCAAATGGACTATCATGGATAAAGGTATTCAGCTCTTGAGGGAGCTGGCTGTGCAAGAACTGATCTGTGATGATCCAGACAATGCACAGGTACCCAAAATACAGATGAAGTCCAATGCACAATACCCATGTAGAGGAAGCTCATATAGAGCACACCCACATCGTATGCCAACTCTTTGGAAGGACTGGGATGGAAGGACGAAGAAGGACCAACACCAGATGAACTGGCTGTCTGACCCTGGCAATACAAGGAAAGCCTCTCTCCCTCCCTTGTTTCAGATGTGGAGAAACTGACCTATAAAGTGTCCCAATTATGCTCTCTACCCACAGAGACCAATGTCTCAGCCACTAGAACTGAGCGTCCTCCTGTGCAAAGGAGACGGCCTACACCAACAGGGTCATTGTGGTTTTACTTGCATGACCATGGAGAAGACATGAGAAAATGGGATGGGAAACCTACCCTGATGCGAGAAAGATGAGCACATGAGTTGCAAGGTGTCCTGGATTTGGCTAGGATAGGGTTAATTTTCTTCTTAGTAGTTAGAAAGCACTGTGCTTTGGGATCAGTGAGGATTGTCCTGACCAGAAATGTTGATAACTACCAAGACCACCGTGCTTGGGCAGTGTCCAAGAACAGAGGACTGGAAGGGAGGAGTGCAGAAGAAAAGTGCAGCAGTTAGTAAAACCCAGAACTGACATTTGCATATGCCCATAAGATATTCCATATCATATCATGTCCTATTTATTATGTTAACTGGGGCTGACAGGAAAGGGGGGGAGATTCTCTTGGGAATCACTCAGGCTCGCTTTTCTGCCATTGCAGTTTCAGTTTCAGGGTTCCTTTTTGCTTCTTTGTGATCATTATCAGCGGGTGGTGAGCAATTGTAGTGTGCATCACTCATATAGATATAGTTGTTATCATTATTACTCTTATTATTCTTATTATTTTAATTTCATTTTTAATCTAATTATTAAATTGTTCTTATCTCAAACTACAAGACTCTTCACCTTTACCCCTCCAATTCTCTCCCCTTTTCCCTGGGTTTGGAGAAGGGAGGGAAGTGGGCGGGGAGGGGGGGAAGAGCGCGGGGAGACTGTGCTGCAAGTGGCTGTTAAACTCTCCCACTGTTCCTGTGTGGAGTAACGGGCCCAGTAGCTTGGAATTAGCGGGTGGGGAAGCCAAGCAGCTGGGATCCCTTTCCAGGGAAGAGGATGTTGATAAAGCAATTGGAAAAAAGACATAAACCCTCAGCCTCTGGAGACAACATGTGTCAGGCATGAGGGAAAGGTGTCCCTTCAAGGAAGATGTTGTAAGGGAGTCAGGCGAGTGGACCACCATGGAGAGGGCTATCCAGGACTTGAGGGAACTGGCGGTGCAGGGGATGGTTTAATAAGATGCAGACAGTGTGTAGTTACCTGTAGATAGAGATGAAGTCCAATGCACATGATCCATGGGGCAGAAACTCATATGGGGCTCACTCATTGGCTGTAAGGGAATGGAAAGATGAAGAGGGATCAAAAGTGAATGAACTGGTTGGCCGACTCCAGCTACATGAAGAAAGTCTCTCTTGCTCCCTCTTCTCAGCTGTGGAGAAGATTCCTGAGAATCTGTCCCAACATGAGGATAAGTTCTGTTCTCCACCTGTAGGGACCAAAAAGACAAACAGAAACATAGTGAAAGAGTTGGCTGAGGAGCCAATGAGACTGTTGAAACACTGGTAGGCTTTTACTCCCTGAAGCTCAAAGCAGCAGCATAGGTGAGAGGCATTGGAATGAACAAAGGGAAAAGGGAGGCAAAAACTGGAGAATAATGGAAAGGGCCTTTGCCCAGAGATTCTGCTGAAAAGATGTCTTTGGAAATGGTCACTGAACCCTGGACAGGTGTAACTAAATGAAAGATGAGAGAAGTTAAGTACGTGGTAGAACAGGCAGAATAGTGGCAGTGAAGTCCCCGAGGAAGATTGCTATTTCTTTGGAATATCCCATTGGAAAGGTCATGGGATTGGCAGAGGTCTCTTCTGGGAGAGAACAAGCCAGTGCTGCATCCATGTTTGAAAAAGGCCAAGAGTGCAACCCAGGGAACCACTGCCTGTACAAGCTCACTGTGGGGAGGAGTGTGCCACCACTTAGAGTCCTCTTGGGTGACATTTCTGGGCACCTAAAAGATTCAGCATAGATTTACAAAGGGTAAATTCTGCCTCACCAACCTGGTACCCCACACTTGTGCTTGAGGAGATAAAAAGTGGACATCGTTTCCCTCAGGTTTGGCACAACTTTTGGCATGGTCTGCCTCAGTATTCTTCTACCCTTCTACCCAGGCTTTGGGAACCTCAACCTTGAGTTACGTGCCCGCCTCTATGGGGAGGTTTTCAGGAAGATGTCAGCAGTCTTGAAACTCCAGTGCCTGGCAGGAGAATAATGAGGAACAGTCAGATGTTAAAATAAGGATGTTCTTGGCCAGAGGTAATAACCTCAGACAATGGGGTTCTTTAGGCTGTAATCAGAAGGTAAACAATTCCCTGATTTGGGTTCTTTCAACTGAATTGCTAAAAGAGAGGTGCCCTCAACAGGCCAGGTTCTCATTCCCTGATGTCCAGGGTCTGTGCTCTGCTACTCTCCTTCCTCACATCCCTGGGATTCTGGAAGACCACAATTTCATAGTCCCTTCAGCCAAGGCTGCCACAGGTCTTCACATCCCTGACCAGCTCTTCCTCTTTTGGGAGTACCATGTCCAGGTGAACATCATACTGGGGGACCCTTTTGGCATCAAGAACTTGCCAAAGGACTTTATTTGTTCCTCATCCTGACTGTGTGTCCTGCAACCAACCAGGCCTAGGACACAGTTAATTTTCTGCATAGTAGCCCACACGGTGTTCTGCTTTGGGTCTGTTACTAAACCAGTGCTGAGAACACACCAGTGTTTTGGCTACTGCTGAACAGTCCTTGCAGGACATGAAGGCTTCCTCTTCCTCACGCTCTTCCCTCACAGTAAACAGACTGGGGGTACACAAGAGGCTGGGACAGCTGACCCCAGATAACGAAAGGGATAATGCATAGCATGGGATGTTGTGCTCATAAGTGACAGCTCAGGGAAAGGAAGGTGAAAAGAGGACATAGGTGATCATGGTGTTCCTCTTCCCATGCCACTGATACCTGTGATGAAGCCCTGCTTTCCTGGAAATGGCTGGAGCCCTGCCTGCCCATGGGAAGTAGGGAATGAATTCTTCACTTTGCTTGGCTGGCCCACACAGCTTTGGCTTCACCTATTAAATGTCTTTGTCTTGACCCACGAGTTTTCTTGCTTTTGTCATTGTTGTTCCTTACCCCATCCCGCCGGGCATGTAAGGAGGGAGTGAGCAATTGATCTGTGAGACCCAACCTGGAGTAGTGTCCCATTTTGGGGGTCCTCAACATAAGAATGACGTGGACCTAGTGCAGCAAGTCCAGAGGAGGCCACCAGGATGATGCAAGGGCTGGAGCACTTCTCCTATGAGGACATGCTGAGAGAATTGGGGCTGGAGAAGAGAAAGCTCTGGTCAGATCTTATAGCAGCCTTCCAGAACCTGATGGGAGCCTGCAGGAAGGCTGAGGATGGGCTTTTTTCAAAGGCAGGGATTGATAAAACAAGGGGTAGTGCCTTAAAATATAAGAGGGGAGATTCAGATTAATTATGAGGCAGAAACCTCACAATTAACCTCATCCCTCTGCATGGCATCCCGTCCCTCCAGCGTGAGGGGCCCTGTGCCAACCTCATGAAGTTCAACAATGCCAAATGCAAGGTCCTGCATCTGGGTCAGGGCAACCCCAAGTACTGTAATAGTTTCACTTGGCTAGCAGCCAACACAGCCGTTCAACCACTTTCCCCTCCACCTCCAGGGGAGAGGATTGGGGAAAAGATTTGGGAGGCTTGTAGGTTGAGAAAAAAACAATTTAATAATAGAAATAAAGGAAAACTTAAAAAAACCCGAACAACAACAATAACAAAAAACAACTAATATTAAAATAGTAATGATGATAACAGTAATAAGATATGCAAATGAGTGATAACCCAGTGTAAACTGCTCACCACCCACTGATAAGCCCGGCCCGTTCCCAGATAACGATCCCAGAGGAGCAACAATCCCAAACCGAAACCGCGATCCCGGAAGAACAAGAGCCCGAGAGCAAACCCGTGCCAACCTACCCCCCCTTTCTGGTCAGCCCCAGATAATATCCTGACATGATGGGATATGATCTGGAATATTTCATTGGCACATCCCAACGCCAGTTTGGGGTTTGCTATTCACTGTGCTTCTCCCTCCCAGTCCTAATGCAGCTGGGAACAGCCAAACACGGTGGCCTTGAGCTCCAGCAGCAACTCATAACATCAGTACTGTTATCAATGATGTTCTCAAAGCAAGTCTGAACTGAAACCAAAACACGGCTCTTCTAACTACTGAGAAAAAATTAACTCTCTCCTAGACAAACCAGGACAGGACCCACCCCTTATGCCACACCATTCACGTCATTCTCAGGTTTATGTCTATATACACACACACACATATAATCCCCGTTGTTTGGGGGCCATTCCTCCAAAATGTCCATTGAGTTCATTTAGTCCATTACCTTGGGTTCTGTCTGTCATGACAGTTTCTCAAGGTAGAAGAGATGATGTGGAAGTTGCACAGTCAGTGGAATAGGTGATATTGGACACAGCAGGAGGATGGTATGTAGTCTCTGTTGCATGCTGCATCTGGAACTTGTAGTTGGCGTATCTATCACAGTCCATGCTCAGGGTCTGCGGGTTGAAGATGTTGATCTTGAAGAAGTTGTTGGGCACCAGCTCTGGCTATATTAGAGTTCCTTCTTCATTAACCTGAGGAAATTCTTAATATAAAGCTGTTTCTATAATACACAATAGCAATGATGACATGCAATACATCAGCTATTTTCACCTAACATCACATTCCCTTGAGGCACACACTG
Source organism: Caprimulgus europaeus (assembly GCA_907165065.1). The sequence continues at coordinate 102,440 of OU015559.1, forward strand.
GACTTCCCCATCCTTTTGCATCACCCACCAAGTGCACCCAGGTCCTTGAGCAAAAGCAATCCCACTCATGGGTTTACCATTCCCAGAGGCAGGAATAATCCAGACTGTTTTTCCCAGCATATTTTTAATGTGAACCACAGGGACTCTATCCCCTTCCACAGTACGTGAAAGTCTTGATTGGGCAGGGCCAGCTCGGTTGGCAGATCCTCTGGTGTTGACAAACCAGGTGGCTTTTGCTAAGTTTGTGTCCCAGTGTTTGAGAGTTCCACCAGCCACTGCTCTCAGTGTGGTTTTCAGCAGCCCATTGCATCGTTTGACTCTCCCAGAGGCTGGTGCATGATGGGGAATGTGGTACAGGGGTTAAATGTAGGGTTAGGGTTAAAAGTTTGGGTTAGGTTTAGGTTTAGCATTATGGTTGGAGTTTAGGTTTAGGGTTAAAGTTAGGGTTAGATTTAGGGTAAAGGGTTATGGTTAGGATTTAGCATTAGAATGGAAGGTTAGGAGATAGGTTAGGTTTAGGGTTAGGGTTATGGTGCCTTTAGGGTTAGGTTTATGGTTAGGGTTAGGGGTGGGGTTAAAGGTAGGAGTTTCAATTAGCATTGTTAAGGGTTGGGGTTAAGGTGAGGATTAGGGTTCGGGTTATGGTAAGGTTCAAGGTGAGGGTTAAGGTGAGGATTAGGGTTAGGGTTATGGTAAGGTTCAAGGTGAGGGTTAAGGTGAGGATTAGGGTTAGGGTTAGGGTTAGGGGTAGGTATTAGGTGTGTTGTCATTGAGGTGCTTGTGCTGTCAGAAATTGCTGAGTGGCTGATCTGGCCAGTGTACAACCAGGGTGAGGGTGAATGTTGCGGTTGTTCAGGTTAAGGTGAGGGTTTGGGTAAGGCTTAGTTCTAGATTTAGGTTTAGTTCTGTGTTAGGTTTAAGATTATAGTGCCACTGCAATTAAGGTTTGGGGTTGGGGTTATTTTTAATTTGAGGAGTAGGGTGGGATTAGGCTTAGGGTTAGGGCTATGGTGCAGTTAGTTTTAAGGTTAGGGTTAGGATTTGGGTTAAAGTTAGGGTTAAATTGAGGTTTAGGTTTCTGTTTAGTGTTAGGGTTAAGTTCAGGGTTAGGGACAGGGTTCTGGTTAAGGTTAAGGTAATCTTTTGGATGCCATTATGATTATGGTTTTATTTAAAGTTAAATTTAGGGTAAGATTTAGTTTTAGGATTAGTGTTATGGTTAGGGTTAAATTGAGGGGTAGGGTTAGGGTTAATTTGAGGGTTAATGTTAGTTCAGCATCAGGGATAGGGTTATGGTTGGGGTTATGTTTAGGTTTTGGATGCCATGAGGGTTAGGGTTTGGGTATGATTTAGGGCCAGGATTATTGTTAGAATTTCTGTTTAGTTAGTGTTAGGGCTCGGATTAGGGTTTATGTTCATGGTAGTGTAAGAGTGAAGCTTACAGTTAGAGTTAGGGTGAGGGCACAGTATTATGGTTACTGTTAGCTTTCAATTTAGGGTTAAAATGGGGGGTTAAATTTAGGGTTAGTGTTAGTGTTAGTGTTAAAGCTTAGGAATAGGATTTGGGTTAAGTTTTTTGTTGGGGTTAGGGTTCAGATTAGGGTTAGGTTTAGGGTTTAGAATTAGGTAAATTAGGGTTAGGGTTAGGGTTAAGTTGCAGGATAGTTTAAGGTTAGTGTCTGAGTTAGGGTTATGGTTCTCATTAAAGCAAGGGGTTAGAGTTAGGGGTAGGGTTAGGTTTAGTATAAGGTTTGGGGGTAGGTTTAGGCTTAGATTTAGGTTGAGGTTTAGAGTTACGGTGTGTTTCTTTTGAGCTGCTTGTGGTGTCAAAAGTCCCCAAGTAGCTGATAGGACTGGTGTGTAACCAGGATAGGGTTCAGGTTGAGGTGATTTAGGACTTGGGTTTGCATTGGGGTTGGATTTTGGGCTATGGTTCTGTTAGGGCTAGTGTTTATGTTTCAGGGCAGACTTAGTTTTAGAGTTACAGTTAGGTTCATTGTCACTGATAAGTTGAAGGTTTAGGTTAACACAAACCCTAGGTTTGCATTAGGGTTATGGTTAAGATTAGGGTCACAAGGAGGTTTATCTTTAGAGTTAGGGTTAGAGTGACATTAAAGTGGAAAAGAGGCACGTGGAAAAGTTTTTGTGTCATCCCTGTTCAGAGGGAATCCATGACACAGCCCTGAAGATCTGAACGTGGGACAGCACAATGAAATCAAAACACACTGGAGCTAAGGAAAGTGTAACCACAATGAGCTCAGTGTCCCTGAAGTGGGGCTGGGAGAGCACGTGGGCTGTGGTTCCTGGGACTATGGGGTGACTCTGTTGGGCTGTGCTGGTCAAGCTGGGAGACAGATTCAGCTGGTTGTGGTCACTGCCAGCGAAGCATCCCACACAAGCTCTTAGGTGCCCATGGAAGATGCTCAGAGGGACCCTGCCTTGTTCCAATGCTGAGAGATGTGTTTGGGTGCTGCACTGGTTCCAGTCTATGAAAGGTCACTGAGGGTAAAATGAACCTATGGAAGTCAGCTCTGTCACAGAAGTGCCCATGGCCTGTCCTTGTCTGCAGGACTATCACACAGCAGGACTGTGACCAAACTGCCAGAGCACTTGGGCCTTCCACCAACACAGGGGCTGAGAAGGAGAGTGTGGAAGGGGAAAAGAAGCGGCTCTGGAAAGACCAAGCACTGGTGCTCCCTGGCAGTGCTGCTGTGCTGGGAGTATTTTTTCCCTCCACCTCTATACACAGGTCCTGCTGTGAAGCTTTACGAAGGCCTCAGTGGAAGGTTCTTAGACAGAAAAGTCACTGCAGGGTCTTTTAATCTGTTTAAAAATACAGAGAGCACTGCACCTCATTTACACAGTCCCATCTATGAGTAGACATTGAATTGGAAGTGGGTTGAATAATAACATTTAATTTTGAACAATATTATTGTAATAAAAACAAGAAACCTCAGACCAAGATCATCACCACCAAAAACCTGAGAAGGCTGGGCCTGTAATGAGTTACATCATGAACACTGTGCAGAAGAAAACAGGCCTTTTATTGCTTCTGAAAAACTTCCAGTCATCATTTTCCTCAGGGCATCCTTGAGCTCCTGGTTCCTCATGCTGTAGATGAGGGGGTTCACTGCTGGAGGCACCACCGAGTACAGAACTGACACCACCAGATCCAGGGATGGGGAGGAGATAGAGGGGGGCTTCAGGTAGGCAAACATAACAGTGCTGATAAACAGGGAGACCACAGCCAGGTGAGGGAGGCACGTGGAAAAGGCTTTGTGCTGTCCCTGCTCAGAGGGGATCCTCAGCACAGCCCTGAAGATCTGCACATAGGACACCACAATGAAAACAAAACACCCAAATGCTAAACAGGCACTAACCAGAAGAAGCCCAACTTCCCTGAGGTAGGAGTGTGAGCAGGAGAGCTTGAGGATCTGGGGGATTTCACAGAAGAACTGGTCCAGGACATTGCCCTGGCAGAGGGGTAGTGAAAATGTATTGGCTGTGTGCAGCAGAGCATTGAGAAACCCAGTGCCCCAGGCAGCTGCTGCCATGTGGACACAAGCTCTGCTGCCCAGGAGGGTCCCGTAGTGCAGGGGTTTGCAGATGGCAACGTAGCGGTCATAGGCCATGATGGTGAGAAGAAAATACTCTGCTGAAATGAAAAAGAGAAAAACAAAGAGCTGTGCAACACATCCCAAGTAGGAGATGGCTCTGGTGTTCCACAGGGAATTGGCCATGGATCTGGGGACAATGGTTGAGATGGAGCCCAGGTCAAGGAGGGAGAGGTTGAGGAGGAAGAAGTACATGGGGGTGTGGAGGTGGTGGTCACAGGCTGTGGTGGTGATGATGAGGCCGTTGCCCAGGAGGGCAGCCAGGTAGATGCCCAGGAAGAGCCAGAAGTGCAGGAGCTGCAGCTCCCACCTGTCTGTAAATGCCAGGAGGAGGAACTGGGTGATGGAGCTGCTGTTGGACATTTGCTCTTTTGTCACACTAATATAAACCATAAGCTTAATTTGAAGCCTAGCACTGACCCTAACGAAAATCCTAACAAAAATCCTAACCCTAAAATTTACCCTAAATTTAATCCTATACCTAAGCATATCCCAAAAGGAACCTTACCACTAAACCTAACCCTAACCTTAAGCATAACCATAACTGTCATATTAAGCCTAAACCTAAACTAACCCTGATGCTCACCTTAACCCAAATAGTAACCCTAAAAGCCATAAACCTAATCATAACCCAAACAATAACACTAACTGTACCATAGCCCAAAACCAAACCTAATCCTCACCTGAACCCTGACTCTAATCCTAATCCTAAACCTACCCTAACCCTAACTGTAACACAGACTTAATCATCACCTTGACCATGACTAACCTCAGAAATAACACTAAGCCCAAAACCTAGTCCTAACACTAATGGCACCCTAACACTAACCCTAACCTTAACCCCAAACCTAAAACTCACTTTAACCCTAACAACAGTCATAAACAGTATTAACTCTACAACAAACCTTACCCTCAACCCTAACGGTAACAGTGCCAGAGCCCTGACACTAAATTTAACCCTAAACCTAGCCCTAACCCTAACCCTGATCCTAACTCTAACCCTAACCAAATCCTCGTCATCACCATAACACTGACCCTGACCCTAATTCTGACACTACACTGAACACTAAACTTACCCTAATGGCACTTGAACCTTTACCCTAATGTAATCCTCACCATCAACATAACACTGACCCCAGCTCTAACTCTGACTCTAGCTCCAACCCTAACCCTGTGCCTAACCTTACACCAATGGCACTCTAACCCTAACATAATCCTCATCATCACCATAACCACAACCATAAACCTAACCCTAGTCCTAACCCTAACCTGAACAACCCTAACCTTACCCTAATGGCACCCTAACCCTAAAGATAACCCTGCCTGTAACCCTAAACTTAACTCTAACCCTAGCCCTAACCTAGCCCTCAACTTAACAATAGCAGTAAGCCGAACGGGAACCCTAAAGCTAAACCTGTCCCAAAACAGAAACACTAACAGCAGCATAGCCCAAAAACCAGCCCTAGTCCTAATGCACCTAACCCTAAACCCAAACCCTAACCTGGTTACACAGGGGTCAGAGCAACCACTCAGGGACTTGTGACAGCACAAGGACCTCAAGGACAGCACACCATAACCCTCAACCTAAACTGAAACCTAAGCCTAACCATGTCCCTAAAACTGACACTAAACCTAACCCTACTCCTAACTCTACCCCTAACACTTCACCTTCATGTGAACCCCAACCCTCACCCTGACCCTAACCTGAAACTGTCCTGAAACTCAACCCTGACCCGGAGAGCAGCTGCTCTGGCTGTTAAAGACAGAGGCAAAGAGGCATTAAGTACCTTGGCCTTATCCTCACCCCTCATCACTAGGCCGAGGGAAGGACAGCAATGGTACCACAACCTCCAGCTTCCCCAGGGGCTTCCAAGGAGGCAATGAGGCCCCAGTGCCATGAGGACAACATGGCTTCTCATGGGCCTCAGTGGCTGAGACAACTGCCATAGCCAAGGGGACAAAGACCTGGGTTCTCTTGGTGCCTTCCAGCCTTGTCAGCGCCCTTTGCCATCTCCTGCACAGGCTGTTCTACACTGTCCTACACCTGCCCCCTTTTCCCTGCAGGCTGTAGACACCCATCTTGCTTCCCTGCCTTGCTCTCACCTCAGCATTTCTGTACCCTCCCTGATGTGTCTCTATGCAGACTGGTTGTTCTTTGAAACACAAAGCCATGGGCTGATCCAGACTCCCTCTGGGTGACCTCTTGTACCGTAGCACTACCCTTCCAGTGACATTTCTTCCTCCTGATCTCCAGTCACCACCTTTCAAATTGCACTTTGTGATGTGGTTTTTTTTTTCTCTCTCCTACTTTTTCCCACTGACAAGGGAAGCTCTACCTTCTCAGAAACTACCCTTCATGCTGGGAATCCAAACTAACCAATTAATTTTCCTGTTGTCTTTCTGTCTCTTCTATTTTTTACTCTTCCTTTGCCTATTCAGTTTTCCAAACCCTCTCCGAGGGAAAGAAAGAATCATTGAATCATAGAATAAGCCAGGTTCGAGGAGATCTCTGAACATCTTCTTGCCTGACTCTCCTGCTCAAGGCAGAGTGAACCAGAAGAGGTTTTTCAAGGCCTCCACCCAGCTCTACATGATCCACAAAGGAGCTGAGAGTGGGCTCTGTCCCATCATAGAGGGGGATACTAAAGTCATTCAACAGTGTCGGCCCAAGTGCTGGTCACTGAGGGATGCAGTTAGTAACTGGCTGCATGGAGGACTTTGTACCAGTGATGACATTTGGGCTTGATTGTCCATCCAACCTCCCACCCAGTGTCCACCTCTTCAGCCCAGATGGCACCAATCTGGTCATAAGGACACCATGGGAGACCATGTCAAATGTCACACACAGAAATGTCAAGTTTCTCTCAGGGTTCCACATCTGAGATGGCCTCATGGACTCCTTCTGCACCAGGGTTGTTCAGAGACAGAGTCCTTCCCGACCCTCAGGGGTCCGTACTGGGACCAGTGCTGTTTAACATCTTCATCAATGACATAGACAGTGGAATCGAGTGCACTCTCAGCAAGTTTGCAGATGACACCAAGCTGAGTGGTGCAGCTGATGTGCCTGAGGGACAAGAAGCCATCCAGAGGGACCTGGAAAAACTTGAGAAGTGGGCCCCTATGAACGTCATGAGGTTCAACAAGTCTAAGTGCAAGGTCCTGCACCTGGGTCAGGGCAACCCACAGTGTCAATACAAGTGGGGGAATTGAGGGATTTGACACAGCCCTGTGGGGAAGGACTTGGGGGTACTGGTACTGGTGGATGAAAATCTGGACATGAGGCAGCAAGGTGCACTCACAGCACAGAAGGCCAAACATATCCTGAGCTGCATCCAAGAAGCATGGCCAGCAGGTCTTTCTTGTACTGAGGGCTCCAGCCAGCTTCACTACTGCATCCAGCTCTGGAGCCATCAGTACAAGAAAGATGTGGACCTGGTGGAGACAGTCCAGAGGAGGGACACAAAAATGATGAGAGGGCTGGAAAACCTCTGCTATGAAGAGAGTCAGAGAGAGTTACGTTTATTCAGCCTGGAGAAGAGAAGGATTTGGGGATAACTTATTGCTGCCTTTCAATAGTTAAAGGGGGGTTATAAAAATGGTGGATGCAAACTTTTAATAGGATTTGAAGGGATAGGACAAGGAGTAATTGTTTTAAGTTAAAAGAGGGTAGATACAGACTAGATCTAAGGAGGAAATGCTTTACAATGCAGGTGGTGAAACCCTGGCACAGGTTGCCTGCCCAGAGAGGGGGTAGAAGCCTGGAAACATTCAAGGTCATATTGGATGAGGTCCTGAGCAACCTAATCTGGTTGAAGGTGTCCCTGCTCACTGCAGGGGGGTTGGACTAGATGACCTTGAGAGGTCCCTTCCAACTCAAGCCGTTCTATGAGTCTGTGATTCTGTGATTTTACACACAGAGGCAGGAGACACAGTTTCTCTCTGGCCTCCCATTCCTACCCCAGGAGGCTGGGAGGAACCTCAGCCCTGTGGTGTTTCACCCTGCTCTGCACCTCTCTGTATTCCCCCACACCATGAGGAATGGACACAGGGACCTTGGTTCAAGGAAGCACATCCCAGTGCTGCATTCAAGAAGTTTCCCATGGGACGTGACTCCCAATGTGACATGACCTCAAGGCACTGTCTCTCCCACAGGCCTTCATGGTGTCTGTAGCAATAGCTGATGGCATTTGTGCTCTCTGGGGTTCATCTCACCCCCTGTACATGATGTGCATGCTCACATCTCATCTGTCTAATGCAAACATGGACTTGTGACCTACTCATGTGGTGTCCTCCCATGGAGGGACAAAGAACCTCTTGTAGGTGGGGTGAGAGGCCAGTGCTGGGAATGGTGGTTGTGAGGAGCTGGTCCATGCTGACTGTTCTAGGGCAGCTTCCCCAGGGTGTCCAGTGAACACGGGCACAGAGCAGACCCTGCTCTGCTTCAGGTCAATCACAGGCGGCATCCCCACACCCTGCACACTCACATTGTTTAGCTCTCTACTGGTGTTTTCATCTGCAGGCCACATTTGTGGGAATATTCTTGGGAGAAACTTTGGAAGAAGATGGAAGCTTTCAGGCACTGCCCTGAGGACATCACCTTTCTTTCTGAAAATGCTATTGTGGAGGCCAGCTCTATCACAGAGGTGCCCATTGCCTGTCCCTGCCTGTGCTCACAGGACTACCAGGCAGCAGGACTGTGACCAAGCTGGCAGAGCACTCAGGCCTTCCACCAACACAAGGGCTCAGAAAGAGAGTGTGGAAGTGGGAAGAGAACAGGTTTTAATAACAAGTGCTGGTGCTCCCTGGCAGTGCTGTCATGCTGAGACTCTTTTCCCTTACACCTACGAACAGAGGAACTGTCCCTGCAGCTCCAAAAAGCCTTGGAGGAAGAAACTCAGGAAAAAAAAAAAAAAAAAAAAAAAAAAACCTCTGGAAATCCCTTTATTTTGATGAAATACACAGAGAGAGGGGGTCCTCATTTACACAGCCACTCAGTCAGAAAAGAAAAGCAGAGAGTGAATTAGAAAGGGGATGCCAACACGACCACAAGTAAAAGACATCATCAAAAGCAGATAAAAGCAATTCAAAAGACAGGCTGGGCCTGCCCTGAGTTACATGGTAACTGCTTTGCAGAAGAAGACAGGAAGTTTATTGCTTCAGAATAGCACTAAATTATCAGTTTCCTCAGGACATCCTTGAGCTCCTGGTTCCTCATGCTGTAGATGAGGGGGTTCACTGCTGGAGGCACCACCGAGTACAGAACTGACACCACCAGATCCAGGGATGGGGAGGACATGGAGGGGGGCTTCAGGTAGGCAAACATGCCAGTGCTGACAAACAGGGAGACCACGGCCAGGTGAGGGAGGCACGTGGAAAAGGCTTTGTGCTGTCCCTGCTCAGAGGGGATCCTCAGCACAGCCATGAAGATCTGCACATAGGACACCACAATGAAAACAAAACAAACAAAGAATAAACAGGCACTAACCAGAAGAAGCCCAACTTCCCTGAGGTAGGAGTGTGAGCAGGAGAGCTTGAGGATCTGGGGGATTTCACAGAAGAACTGGTCCAGGACATTGCCCTGGCAGAGGGGTAGTGAAAATGTATTGGCTGTGTGCATGACAGCAGTGAGAAACCCAGTGCCCCAGGCAGCTGCTGCCATGTGGACACAAGCTCTGCTGCCCAGGAGGGTCCCGTAGTGCAGGGGTTTGCAGATGGCAACGTAGCGGTCATAGGCCATGATGGTGAGAAGAAAATACTCTGCTGAAATGAAAAAGAGAAACAGGAAGAGCTGGGCAGCACATCCCAAGTAGGAGATGGCTCTGGTGTCCCACAGGGAATTGGCCATGGATTTGGGCACAATGCTGGAGATGGAGCCCATGTCGAGGATGGAGAGGTTGAGGAGGAAGAAGTACATGGGGGTGTGGAGGTGGTGGTCACAGGCTATGATGGTGATGATGAGGCCGTTGCCCAGGAGGGCAGCCAGGTAGATGCCCAGGAAGAGCCAGAAGTGCAGGAGCTGCAGCTCCCACCTGCCTGCAAATGCCAGGAGGAGGAACTGGGTGATGGAGCTGCCGTTGAACATCTGCTTCCCCTGGGCGTGGAGCTCTGTCACTGGAAAAAAAAGACAGTGAAGAGTTAGGCAAGATTTCTCTGAGCAAAATCAAAGCCATTTCCCATTAACCCTTCCCCTGTAGCACACAGGGACCCTTTCCTTTTTCTAGAAGACCTTCCTTCAGCTCTGTGGCTGGAGCCCTGCTTGGTGCTGGCCAAGTGTGCCAAGGAGAGTAGGGCATCTGCCCATGGGTCTGGAGAAGTCAGCCCTGCTCTGCAGAAGTGGGTGTTTGCTGTGACTGGTTATGGTGTTCAACTCTGTTCCAGGAAACCATTGCTAATGCAGAAGGGCTTGTCAGCACTTGCACTCCCAGGGTTGAGGAACTGGAATGGCAAAGGCAGTTGAAGAGTTCTAAGTTTCTTTGCAGCTCCCTCCATCTCCCCTGGTGAGTATTCTTGGGTGTCAAACCCTCAGCATTTCTGCTGCAATCTGGGAGAACAGAGCGAGGCAAGAGGATGCCTGAGGCTCAGTGCAGAGTGAGGGGAGCTGGTCTGTCCCTCTGTCTTGCTCCCAGCTACCCTGGGCTTGCACCTTTCTGAGATGGTTACCCTGAAAAACGCCCAGACTTTGCTGATAGCAGAGGGATCCACCACAGACCACTAAAAGTTTCACCTTTTCTCACGGTCTCAGCACCCCAATTCCAGCCCAGGACACACAGGGCTCATTTCACAAACCCAACAGCATTTCCTCAGTTGTAGGGGCTTTGTGTTCTCCAAGGGGCTTTAGGATAAAACAGAGGTGATGTCAGGTAGGTTTGTCACCTCCTATCCCAGCCCCACAGACTGCACTGACCAGCTCTCCACAGGTCAGAGGTAACCTGGGACACTTGTTCCCATGGACACACCTGCAGGAAAGGACACAGAAGTTCCCTGTGTGACTCTGCAGCTGAAACTCCCAGAGAGCCTGACAGCAGGAAGGAAATAACAACAGCAATCAGAGAGACAAGTGAAGAAACAGGGGACAATGCAGTGAGGGTCGGGCTGGGAGAGGCCAGGGCAGAGGCAGGTGGGCACGCAGACAGCGTTACCCTTCCCCAGCTGTGCACACCACCACCCCCACAGGAACCTTGCTGGACTGTTGCTCTCAGCCCCTGTGCTCTGCTGATGAAAATGGGCACCTGGCTGGAGAGCTGCAGCATGGCTCTGCTGGAGCTCTGGCTTCACAGGAGGTGCTTCATGTCTTGGACCCTACAGCCCTGAGGACAGAGGCTTTGCGGGGTGGGAGAGGAGGCAAGGTGGCTTGCTCAGAAGAAGGGCTCTGCTTTGGAGGTGATCACATGGAGTTCTCTTAATACTTCCTCCCACAACATTTCTGTTTTTAAACTTCCTCTCATGCCCTGATGTATCCCTGCTACCTGGAGGTTTTTCTCCTGGATGGGATTTCCCTGTCCCATGGCTTTTCCCTGTCAGCCCATTGCAACCTCCGTGCACTCACCTACAGACACTTGCCCACTGACAGGGCACTGGCTGCGTGCACGTACCTGTTTGGAGGTTCAAGGGGCAGAACAGGCTGGTGGGTCCAGAAAGGTGATGCTGGTGGTGCCCACGGGCAGAAGAATGACTGAAGGCACTGTAGGAGATTCCAAGCAGACGTACTGAGTACTCAGAGCAAGAGCTCAGGAGTCTCAATGACTTATTCAAACCTGAAAGGTCCTTTTCTATTTCTCTTTCCCTCCCTCCCTATCCCTCCTCCTGTCCCCTGCCCTCAAAGCAGGAAAATGAAAACAAAGCCCTGGGAAATCTCTTCATCTTTATAGCAAACCCTGCCTTGACCTTCCTCTTGAAACACCTCCTTGAAAGTTTCCTAGTACAAGAGACCCTGCTCAGAAGAAGAGCCCTGGAAACCCCGAGGTGCTCAACCCTGCCGTTGTTTCCAGTAGAAGGCAGCTGTTATGCTCTGTCCCTCTGATGCTGCAGCAGGACAACCCTGCTCTGGAGCATGATCTTCTCCTCTACAACAGAGATACTGTGAGTTTACAGGTCCTGGAAACTTTGGGATGTCCCAGCTTTAGGAGATCCCACCATGAACTGCACCTGCATCATCCTACAGCAACAGACTTACCACATCAAGGGCTGAGAAGATTTCTCCTCCAGTGAGCTCTCAGCATCCTCCCACCCCACACTGCCTTCAACCTCTCTCTGCCTTGCTCCTCTCCTCTCAGTGCCTGCAGGCAGTGCCCTCAGCCCTGCTGTGCTTTTCAGAGGAGCTGCTCCTGGGCAGAGCTGTCTCTCTGCAGTGCTGCCTTGTTGCCATGAGCTTCCTGCATCCCAGGAGCCCAGCACAGCTCAGCAGCAGAGGATCAGCCCATGACATCACTTTCTCTGCTCCCTCTGGGCTCCATCCACGTGTCCCTGGGGCTCCAGAAGAACTTGCTGAGAAACAGGCTGAAGCCATCACTGGTGTTTCCACAATTAGTTGGGGAGAGATATTTCTTTCTAATCACAGCATTTTTCCTCCCAGAGCTAAGTCTGAGACTGACATTTCCTGTCCCATCCTTCGACAGGACAACTAGACCATGACCAGGAGGGATCTCCTTTACCCCTGCTGAGGAAAGAGATGCAGCTGAGGCAATCAAAGCATCTCATCTGTGGGACTGTAGTCCTGGGGCTAGAAGGACACTGAGCTCCCTCCCATGCACAACACAAAGCCACAGGAGGTGGGATTCCTCTTGCCTCAGGTCTTCAAGTCTGCACAAAATATGCCTGTGAGCTCCTTGCCTCAGCTCCCTTGCTGACTAATGGAGATGGAGGGCAGGCTTGGGCTGTCCAGGAACAAGGTCTGGTGACATTTAAGGTGTCAGGGGTGGCTGAAGATATGTGCAGGTCTTATGGAGGATATGAACAAGCACTAATGGAGAAGTCCATTGCAACAGGCCAACATCTGGGGGAGTCCTCTTAGTGGCCACTGGGAATTATCTTTGACCAACTGACAGGACAGCTGATGCCCAAATTAAGTGCAACTGAACCTGTCCCCAGCTGTGATGTTCAGGGCAGCCTGTAGAGTTATTCATCTGAACAACTGGAGCCATGTGCCATGGGGACAGCTCAGTCTCTCTCTTTCTCCATCAGCTGCAGGTACTGGCTCTCCACTGACTGCACTGGCTGGGAAATCACAGGGCATACAGGAAAGCAATTCCCATTCAGGGCGGGTGCAGGACAGACACCCCAGACAGCATCACAGAGAGTGTGATTTAGTGCTTTGTGCCATTGACTGTTGCCATCAGACACAGGCATCAGCCATCAGATGCCATCAGAGAAGCAAGGTCTGTTCCTTCTGCTACCCAATAGCAGAATAGTTTCTATCAAAACTCAATTGAAATTCAAAGGGTAATTTTAGGGCACCAAGATGAGTTGTTCCTACTTCAGGAACAGCTAAAGAAGAACCAGAAGTACTGTGTCACCACTGCTAAATTTAGGAAGTGTGGATGTAGGTAGATGGAGATTCTCAACATCCTCTTTGCCTCAGTCACCACCGGCAAGGTCTCCCAGGCCTCTCAGCTTTGAGGCAGGACTCTGGAAGAGAACAACCAGTGCTGGATGGGATCAAGCCAGGGTTACTTGAGCAAACGACACCCTTACCTGTCCATGGGACCAGAGGAGCTGCACCCAAGGGTGCTGAGAGAGTGTTTTTCACCATCGGGTCATTGTAATTCCAGTAAGATGGGCACTCAGACCCTGACAGGTATCTTTGAAAATGCTGTTCATGAGCGCTGACACTTACAGGAGAGAGTCATGCAGAGAATCTTGGGTCCTTTTAGATGGTGGGAGCCCCAGGAGGTGTTGCATTGAACAGGCCTCTGACCCACACACAGCATGCCATGCTGACCCCATCTGTAGAAGACATCCCCCCCTTTTGTTCATTCAACTGCTTACCCTAAGCATAAACCTGACCCTAAACACACCATAAACCTCACCCAAACCCTGACGCTCACTCTAACCTTCTCTTTTAACCCTACACCCTATCCATAACACTTAACAGAAAAACTAACCTGAGTTTTAACTGTAAACTGAAATTTTAACACGAAACCCAACTCAAAACCAAACCCAAATATATTTCACTAACACTGACCGTGAATTTCACACTTCATATCATGCTAAACCTTCACCTGACCGTAATCCTAACCGTGACCTTAACCTCTAACCCTGACACTAAATTTACCTCTTACCCTAACATTAACCTTAACCCTAACACTCATCCTAAACAGCACTAACTCTAAATCTAAACTTAACCTCCACCCTAACACTAACTGTACAGTAACCCTTACCCTAAACCTAACCCTAGCCTAATCCTCTTCATCACCATCAAACTTACCCTAACCCTAGTCCTAACTCTGACCCTAAACCCAACCCTAACCTTTCCCTAATGGCATGCTAACCCTCACCATAAACAGAACCCTCACTGTAACCCTAAACTTAACCCTAACCCATCCTTCAACTTCATCATAGCAGTAACCCTAACTAACCCTAAAGCTAAACCTATCCCGAGCCATAAACGCTCACCCTAACAGCACCATAGCCCCAAAATTAACGCTAACACAAACCCCAGTCCTAATGCACCTCACCCTCACCTGGTTACACACGGGTCATCTCAGCCACTGGGACACTTGTGACAGCACAAGGACCTCAATGGCAACACACCGTAACCTGGAGCCTAAACCTCAACCTATCCCTAAACCTATCCCTAAACGTACCTAAACTCGTTTCGATTGCTGGGATCCCCTCCCAGAGGGCATTTCCCATCATCCAGGAGTGGGTACAGAGGTGGAACACTGGCCACTTTTCTCCTTCAGCAATACCAAGGGCAGTTGGATGGCTTTGACCTCTGCACACTGGCTGGATTCACTTTTCCCTTCGGCAACCTCAGCGACTCGTCATGTCGGACTCCACAGAGCAGCTTTCCACTTTTGATAGTTTCCCACAAGATGACAGGAGCCATCAGTGAACAAGGCATATTGCTTCTCATGGTCTGGTAGTTTATGATGTGCTGGAGTCTCTTCAGCTCATATCCCCTCCTCCTCAGGTGACAGCCAGAAACCTTTGCCTTCTGGCCAGGCTCACTTCCAGAATTCCTGGATGACTGAGACTCCCTGTTTGAGCTCATTGTGTGGTCAGTGCAACCCACTTACTCCACATGACATGAGCTGCATGATGTGTAGAGGGGATCATCTTATTGAACATCTATCCCAGCACGGGCAATCAGGGTGCCAGGAGGAGCTGTGTTTCAGTACCAATCACTGCCAAAGCAGCTTGAACTCCCTCACACGCTGCCAAGATCTCTTTGTCAGGTGAGGTGTATCAGGCTTCGGATCCTCTCTGTCCCCGACTCCAAAACCCTCAGGGTTGAGTTTGAGTCTCCCTTGGTGTTTTCTGCCAGGGACTCCAGGTAGGGTCATTCACCCCAGCTGTGCTGTAGAGCACGTTTTTAACATCTTGTCTGCTCTGGACTGGCCCAAGGGCTACTGCAGGGACTGTCTCCTTCTTAGTTTGTTCAAAGGCTTGTGGCTACTCAATATCCCATCTCAAATAGGATTTTTTTTTAAGTCACCTGGTAGAGAGGGCTCATGATCTGTCTGTAATTAGAAATGTGCATTCTCTAGAAACCCACAAGGCCTAAGAAGGTTTGTGCTTCCTTTCTGTTAGTTGGTGCAGACACAGCTGTGATTTGGTTTATCACATCCATTGGGATCTGACAACATCTGTCCTGCCATTTTATTCCTAAAAACTGGATCTCTTGCACAGGTCCCTTGACTTTGCTTTGTTTCATGGCAAAGTCAGCTTTCAAGAGCATTTGGATTCTTTCCTTTCTGGGAAACTTCTGCTGCTGCTGTATTGCCTCATACAATAAAGTTGTCTATGCATTGCAGGTGTTCTGGAGCTCCACCCTGTTCCAGTGCATTCTGGATCAGTCCATGGCAAGGTTTTTCCATCCCACTTCCTCATGTCTTCTCCATAGACACTCAAGTAAAACTACCCTCTTGCTGTGTGATGTCCCTTCTGGACAGGGGAACACTTACTTTTGATGGCTGAGAAATTGGTCTGTACAGGTAAAGAGCATAATTTATCCTCAAGTTGGGACACTTTTTCATTCAGAAACTTGGCATAGGATGTGGATGCACCCTGTATGAGCTTCCACCACGTGGGTAGTGTGCATTGGACTTCACCTGGATCTGTGGGTAACTGTGCATTGCCTTGGGGTCATCATAAATCAGTACCCACACAGCCAGTTCCCTCCAGAGCTGGATAACTTTCTCCATGGTGCTCCATTTGCCTACCCATGGTTCCAGCCCAACATTATCCTTCACGGGATGCATTTCCCTCACGCCTGACAGAAGATATTTCCAGAGGCTGAAGCTTTGTGTCTTTTTTCCAATTGCTTTACCAATGTCACTTTCTCCAGCAAGGGATCTCAGCTGCTTGGCTTCCCTGCCTACCAGGCCCAAGCTACTGGCTCCATTATCCCAGCATTGGAGCAGCCAAGTCATAATTCCCTCACCTGGATGACAGCTGTAATCTTTTCCTGTATCTCACTCGGGGATAAAGATGGGGGCATTATTTCCGGTTTTGCCTCTTTCTCATGTCCTGGTGATACCCCTGGTTTATCTTCACTCTTTGCCATGTGAAATGCTTTGGTTTTATACATTTTATTCTGTGTAGAGGCAATTATTACTGGCACTGGTTGGTCCTCTAGCTCAGATTCATCACTCACCACCAGGAGTTGAGTAGCTGAAGTGCTTGTTGTCATGGTCTGAGTATCTGCATTGCAGAGATTGGAGCAGCAGGGCCCAACACCGTGGTCTGTAGATGCAGTATTTGTTTTTGGAATTTGAGCAGCCACAGTGTGAGCTGAAGCGGTCCTGTCACTTGAGTCTGAATATCTGCAGTTCTTGTGGTCCTCAGAGTAGCCACAGTGTCTGTTGCAGGGCTTTCAGTAGCCACAGTGTCTGTTGCAGGGCTGTCAGTAGCCACAGTGTCTGTTACAGGGCTTTCAGTAGCTGCAGTGTCTGTTGCAGGGCTGTCAGTAGCCACAGTGTCTGTTGCAGGGCTTTCAGTAGCCCCAGTGTCTGTTGCAGGGTTTCAGTAGCCACAGTGTCTGTTGCAGGGCTTTCAGTAGTCACAGTGTCTGTTGCAGGGCTCTCAGTAGCCACAGTGTCTGTTGCAGGGCTTTCAGTAGCCACAGTGTCTGTTGCAGGGCTTTCAGTAGCTGCAGTGTCTATTGCAGAGGTCATTCCCAGGATGGTACACCTAAAGAGTTTTCTAGCCTTCAAAAAGACCTGAAGTGCATTCAGAAGACCCAGCAACAAAAACAAGATGCTGAGACCATCCCAAGAAGATTTAAAACTCTCTCACACTTTTGTATTTGGCCTGGCAGAGACGGAGAACTTGTCAGGAGCTGTCCCCTTCATCATTGGATTTCTACGAGAAACAAAGGAATTAGTGCAATTATGACTGATCTCCGGTGGGGGGCACTCGAGGGACGGAAATGGCTGATTAACACCCTGACGTCCTGAGGAGGAAAAAAACAAAGCTGTAATTTTTAATAGTGACCAGTAGATGAGAGCCGAGGAACGGAGATGTTTTCTCGGGGGGTTGTCTCCACGGAGAGACAAGGTCAACCAGAAAACTATCAAGACTGTCTAAAAGTTTTCTTCTGAAATGTAAAGATGGTGGAAATACTGCATACAAATACGGGATGATTCTCAGAAACACTACCAAACAGGGCAGCTGAACAAGACCCTTCATCATGTTTTTGTAGCAAATGAGTGTGACAAAAAGCAAGTAAGGATTTCCATCCCACAGTGCTACTGACAATTTTACAATGAAATGAAGCACCACTGCAACCAGCAACCATGAAACCAACACCATAACAAGAAGTTAAAACATTCCGTTAAACACTGTCATTATCTCAACCCCTTGAGCCCCATGTTGGGCGCCAAAAAGGACTGTGGTGGTTTCACTTGGCTTGCACATGGCTGGCAGCCAAACACAGCTGCTCGCTCACTCTCCCCTCCTCCCACCCAGGGGCAGGGGGACAATTATAGTTGTAAGGGTAAGGAGAGTCATAGGTTGAGATCAGAGCATTTTAATAGTTGAAATACATTAAAACTTAAAATAATAATGATATTAAAATAATAATGATAATAGTAATAAAATATGCAAATAACTTCCACACGGTGTAATTGCTCACCACGTGTTGAATAAGTCAAACATATTCTCAGATAATGTTCCTGGAGGAGTGACAATCCTGAAACCAAAAACGAAATCTGGAAAGATTGTGTTGATCTCAAGCAGATCAACACACCCATCCAACCTCGTGTCATCTGCAAACTTACTTTGATCTGCTTATCATGATAATCGATACTGATATTAAACAGAGCTGTCCCCAGTACTGAGCCCTGGGGAACACCACATGTGACCTTAATCCAGCCACCAACTGGATTCAACTCAGTTCACCACAACTCTTTGGGCCTGGCCACCAGCCAGTTTCTCACCCAGGGAACAGTGCACCCATCCAAGCTTCCCAGGGTCTGGGGGTCAGGCCTTGGCCCTTTGTCTTCATGCAACACATTAAGGAACACTAAGCATCAGAGCCACCTTTACATCACCTCTGCCTACCTGCCATCTCTGCCTCCAGTTTTCTCCTCTAAGCAGCCCAGGACACCTGCCCTGGCACCAGGCATCTGTGTCCCTGTAGCTACATCCCACCTTTTCAGGGCTGGAAATTATTGTTTCTTTCAAAACATTCATTTTAAAATCATAATGAAATTGAAAACCAAATGAAGCTCAGCTAAGAGGAAATAAACACAAAGAACTTAACAAGCTGAAGATTGTATTAAAACACATTCTTGGATTCAGATCTGGGTATCCAGATCTAAAAGGACCTGGTGTGTCCTGGTGGACAGCAGGCTGGCCATGAGCCAGTAGTGTGCCCTATGGCCAGGAAGGCCAACATTATCCTGGGGTGCATTGAAAAGAGCAAGGCCAGCAGGTCAAGGGAGGTTCTCCTCCACCTCTGCTCTGCCCCGGTGAGGCCACAGCTGGAGTAATGTGTCCAGTCCTGGGCTTCCCAGTTCAAGAAAGACAGAGATCTTCTGGAGACAGTCTAGCAGAGGGCCACAAAGATGTTGGGGGGCTGTGGTGTGAAAGGGCTTGTAGGGCAATTTGGCAGGAAATGAACCCCCTTGTGTTCCAACTCACCCTCAGATCACTGGAGGAGCTGGGGGGGGCTGGGCTTAGATCCTGAGTGATGCCCAAGTGAGCACTATTGGTCCAACAACTGCGCATGCACCGAACAGTGCATTGCACTGCTGCACTCACAATTCATGGCCTCACAGGGCTAAACCTGCAGCCTTCAGTGGTGTCCCGTGGGGCACGGGGTTTGTGTGGCTGGCTGTGGACAGACACATGTGATGAGACACCATCAGTCCGGGAGCGTCAGTGCCGGAATCACTCCACAGTGTCCCGCACCAGTTGGCCAGTCACCATCTATGGACTCTCCCGGCCTGATCAGGTGGCAGCCCAGTGAGAAATGGTGCAGCAAGTCTGTGAGCAAATGAAAGCACCTTTAATAGAGCAACAGGATGAATACAGACTCGTATGGATTGCTGGTGATAAACCACTGTCTGCAGAAGTATATACAAGCATTCAGGGTACAAGGCTTAGTCTTACCCCAAGGTGTCCCAATGCGAGGGAAAGAAAGGCTTAGGCTGTTGGCCATTCCCAGGGGTCAGAGGTCTGCGATGGAGTCATCCCTGACTTGTCGGTGATAGCATCTTCCCTGACTGTGATGGTGTCTTCCCTGATTCCCTCCTCTCTTGGGGCTATTTTTATATCATTACCTCCAGTAATTACTCCACACCAGGCCCAAAGAGTTGTGGTGAATGGAGTTCAATCCAGTTGGTGGCCTGTCACAAGAGGTGCTCCCCAGAGCTCAGTACTGACTTCAGCTCTGTTGAATGTTGTTATCAATTATCTTGAGGAGCAGATGGAATGTATCCTCAGTAAGTTTGCAGATGACACAAAGTTGGGTGGGTGTTGTTGATCTGCTTGAGCGTAGGAAGGATCTGCAAAGGGATCCCAACAGGCTGGATCAATGGGCCAAGGTCAGTTCTATGATGCTGAATGAGGCCAAGTGCCAGGTCCTGCATCTGGGTCCCAACAACCTCATGCAATGCTACAGGCTTGGGGAAGAGTGGCTGGAGAGCTGCCTGGCAGACCTCATTCATGGTTATAAATATACAAAGGGTGAGTGCCACGAGGAGAGAGCTAGACTCCTCTCAGTGAAAACCAATAAGACAAGGGGCAATGGGTGCAAGCTGGAACACAGGAGGTTCCACTTTAACTTGAGAAGAAACTTCTTTACAGTGAGAGTGACAGAGCACTGGGACAGGCTGCCCAGGGAGGGTGTGGAGACTCCTTCTCTGGAGACATTCAAAACCCACCTGGATGCCTTCCTGTGTGATCTCATCAAGGTGTTCCTGCTTCAGCAGGGGGATTGGACTAGATGATCTTTCAAGGTCACTTCTAATCCCTGACAGTCTGTGATTCTGTGATTCTGTGAAAAGGACCTGAGGGTGGTGGTTGACAGCCAGCTTAACATGAGCCAGCAGTGTAGCGAGGTGGTGAAGAAGGCCAACAGCATCCTGACTGTATTAGGAATAATGTGGCCAGCAGACCAGGACAGGGATCCTCCCCCATACTTGGTACTCTTCAGGCTGGACCTCAATTCTGTGTAAACCTTTGGGACCCTCTAGAAAATCATTTAGACACTGGAGTGTGTCCAAAGAAGAACAACTAGAGCTGGTGAAGGGTCTAGAGCACGTGTGTTATGAGGAGTGGCTGAGGGAACTGGGCTGAAGGAGGCTGGAGAAGAGGGGACTCCAGACATGGCAGGGCTGGGTTTACAGTTGGACTTGATGAAGTTAGAAGTTTTTTCCACTCAAAATGACTCTGTGATTCTATCATAATCAGCATGGCTGCCGTACCTGCCCTCCCATGTGTTTTGCTCCTAGCGACATAACACCTTGGAAACTTTTCTTTCACAGCCCAAAACCATGAGACTGCGCGTGCTTAGACAAGTACCAGTCCCCTCACTCTCTCCTTCTCACCAGAGCCTAGCTGAGAATGGAAACTCTCCAGCGATTGCTGCAACAAGGGAGATGCCAGGACAGAAGAATATTGCTGGCCCTCACCTTCCCTTGGCAGCCTTAAGGTTATGATGGTCAGGAAATAAAAAAAAAATATTTATAGAAGTTTGTATTGCTAAATAATATTTGCAAATTTTACAGGGAAGATTCTATGATCACGACAGTAAATCCCAAGTGCTCTGTGTCACTGTCAGGTATGAAGTAAGCAGTGACAGGAAAAGCTGCACAACTCAGGATGCCGTGGTGACCATAGGACACCCCCAGTCACCCCAGCACTGAGAACAGCAGCAGAGGTCTGGAGACAGGTCTGCCAGATCAACAGCTCAGGAACATAAGTCAACACAAGCATCTCAACATCAATACGTCCTAACCCTAACCCTAACCCTAACCTACCCCTAACGGCACCCTAACCCTAAACATAACCCTAACCCTAACCCTTATCCTAACCCTAACCTTAACCTACCCCTCATCTTAACCATAACACTAACCCTAACTGTAAGCCTAAAGCTAAAACTATCCCAAACCATAAACACTAACCCTAACAGCACCATAACCCTAAAGTTAACCCTAACCCAAACCCTAGTCCTAATGAACAGAAGCCTAAACCCTAACACAAACCTCGTTACACCCCGGTCATATCAGCCACTTCCGAACTTGTGTACAAGCACTTCAACAGCAACACACCGTAACCTTAAACCTAAAAGTAACCCTAACCCTGTCCCTAAAACTTACACTAAACCTAGCCCAACTCCTAGCCCTAATCATAAACCAAAACCCTAACCTTAACCCTAACCATAACTCTACCCCTAAATCTTACCTTAATCCTAACCGTAAACCTAATCCTAACCCTAAATGAAACCATAACCCTAATAGTAAAAACACAATAAACCTCACCCTAAAACAAACCCTCATCCCAAACTTAAACTTTAACCCTAAACTCTCAGGAAAAACCTTAACCATCAAACAAACAGTACCTTACACTAAACCTAAACTTTAACCCTAATCCAAACTCTAATCCTAACCCAAACCTTTAAACCTCACTCTAACACTAACCCTAAATATAAACTACGACTAACCCTAATGGAACCCTCACCCTAATCCTAAACAGAAAGCCAACTGTAAACCTAACCCTATCCCTGTCCCTAACCCCAACCTACCCCACCACTTAACACAAGCCCTAATCATAATGGACCTGATTGTACCCTAAGCCTAAAACTAAACCTAAGCCTAAACCTATCCCTAATTTTTACATTAAACCTAACCCTACTCCTACTTCTAACCATAACCATAACCTGAATCCTAACCCTAAGCCTAACCTAAATATAACCCAAACCCTAACACTAGCCCTAAATTTAACCCCTAAGTATTGTGGTAAACATGCAACTACCTGTAACCATGACTCTAATCACTAAAAGTACTTCTAACCATAAGCTTAAATATTACCCCAATATTAACCTAAAGCCTAACCCTAACCCTAAATCTAATGGCATCAAAAACCCAACCTTAACCCTAACCCATACCCTAACCCTAACCTTAAGCCTCAAATAAACTCTAACACTAACCCGAACCCTACCCCTCAACTTAACCCTAACCCTAACCCTAACCCTAAATCTTAACTATCTTTAACAACAAATCTAAACACAAACACAATGACATTCAAAACCTAAGCGGAACACTAACACTAACCCTAACCCTAACCCTAAAGGCACTATAAAGCTCACCTTAAACCTAAACCAAATCTATCCCCTAAACTTACATTCTAACCCTAAATCCTAACCCTAACCCTTAGTCCTAAAACTAACCCTTAATTTAACCCTAATCCTAAACTTTAACCATAATGATAACTCTAACCCATATCCAAATCTTTACACCTGACTCTAAATTGAACCCATAACTATCATACTAACTATAACTTTAACCATCATTCTAACTCCTAACCCTAACCGTAACTCTAACCCAAGCCCTAACCCCTCACCTTAAGCATAACCCTGACCCTAATCCTAACCCGGAACCTAACCCTAATAAAAACCCAAACCCTAACTTGAACCATAACCATGACTCCAAAACTGATCCTAGAACTATTCAAACCCTAAACCTTACCCTCAATTTAGCCTAAGCACAACTATAACTTTATAGCACCCTAAACCTACCTTTAACCATAACTGTAACAGGAAGGAGAACACAAACCTGTTTTACACCCTTACATTAAACCTAGAACAAAACCAAACCCAAGCCCTAACCCTAACCCTAACCCTCAACCAAACAATAACTCAAACCTTAAAACTAACCTTAACTCTAATCTAACCCTAACCCTAACCCTGGTTACTCTGATGAGATCCCTAACCGTAACCCTAACTCCAACACTAACCCTAACCCTAAACCTAAATGCAAACCTAACAATAACACTAACTGTACTGTAGCCCAAACCCAAACCTAATCCTCTCCTGAATCTTGACCCTAATCTTAAACCTAAACCTTACCCTAACCCTAACCTAATTGTCACCTTAACTGTAACCCTAACCTTAACAATAAACATAACCACAACACCTAACCCTAACCCTAATGGCACTGTAACACTGACCATAACCCTAACCACAAAAACATATCCTGAACCATAAACCCTAACCCTAACAGCACCATGACCCTAAAATTAATACAAACCTAAACCCTAGCCCTTACAGACCAAACCCTAAACCTAACCCTCACTCAGTTACACACTGGTCATATCAGGCACTCGGGGACTTGTAACAGCAGAAGCACCAAGACAGCAAGACACTGTAACCCTAAACCTAACCATATCCATAAAACTTATAATAACCCTAACTTACTCCTAACCCTAACCCCTAACATCAACCCAAATCCTAAACCTAACCCTAACCTTAACTGTAACCCTAACCATAAACCGAACCCTAACACTAATCAAAATAATTACCCTGATCCTAAACCTCACCCTAACGCTAACCATCACCCTACACCTCAATTCTGACCCTAAAACTAAGAGTTCCTTTCCATAAACCTAAACTTAAAATCTATTCCAAGCTCTAAACCTAACCCAAACCTGTAACCATCACCCTAACAGTAACCATAAATAGAACCTAAGACTGACTCTAATGGCAGCCTCATGCTGACCCTAAACAGAAGCCTACCCATAAACCTAACCCTATCCCTGACACTAACCCTAACCTATCCCACAACTTCACCCAAACCCTAAACCTAATGGACCTAACCCTAAACCCTAACCCTAACGCTAATCCACACTCAACACCTAAGCCTAAACCTAAACATGACTCAATCCCTAAAATCTAACTCTACTCAAAACCCGAGCCTTAACCCCTACATTGAACCAAAACCATAACCTTAACATTTAACCCTAACTCTAACAATAACCCTAAATCTAACCTCAAACTATAATCCTAAACCTAAAACTAATCATAACCGTAACACTAATCCCTAAACCTAACTCTACTCATAAATCCTAGCATTAACCTAAAGCCTAATGCTAACCCTAAGAGTAATCCTAACACTATTCCTAACTCCAAATCTTACCCTGATTCTAACACTAAATCTAACCAGAACCCTAATGACATCCAAAACCTGAACTTAACCCTACCCATAACTGTATCACTAACCCGAACCAAACCTGAACCCTCAACTTCACCCTGACCCTAGCACTCATCCTAACCCTAAATCTTACCCTAATTTTAACACTAAATCTAATGTAACCCTAATGGCATGCAAAACGTAATTGTAACCCTATCCCTAACCCTAACCTAAACTTCACCCTAACACTAACCTTAACCCTACCCCCAATTTAACCCTAACCTAAACCCTAATCACAGAATCACAGAATGTTAGGGATTGGAAGGGACTTTGAAAGATCATCTAGTCCAATCCCCCTCATCCTAATCCTAACCTTAAAACTAACTGTACCATAGCCCTAACCCTAATCCCAGCCCACTCCTCACATTAAACATAACCCTAACCCTAACCCCCAATGCTAACCTTCATGTCATCGTAACCGTAACTCTAACCCTGAACTAACCCTAAATCTAAACCTAAGCCTAACCCAAACCCTGACCTGAACCCTAACACTGAGCCTAACAACCCTAACCAGAAACCCTAACCCTGGTTACACACTGGCCAGAGCAGCAACTCAGGCACTTGTGACAGCACAGGCACCTCAATGGCAACACTGGCACCCCAAACCTAACCCTAAGCCTAACCCTAAGCCTGACCCTTCCCTTGATGGTGTCATTAACCCTAAGCCTAACCCCTAACCCTAAGCCTAACCCTGGTTACACACCGACCATAACAGCAACTCAGACATTTGTGACAGCACAGGCACCTCCACGGCAACACACCCCATACCAAACCCTGACCTTGCCCCTCAGCTGGCAGGGGCATCCTGGGAGGCTCTTGCTTTGACTCACCTGCTGAATCTGTCACACAGATATGTTGGACCTTTCCTTGAATTAATTTTGTACCTTTTGGGTTTTGAATTGTTTCTCTGGAAACATGGCAACTCAGGTCCTAGAAATGGCAATTCATTATTTTTCATGGAAGTGTTGAGGACAAGGTCAGATTAAAATGCCTCCATGGTGCACTTGTATTTGCAGCCTTGGGGAGAAGGTTTGGAGGTATTAGAAACAAGGAATCATAGAATGGTTTGGGTTGGAAGGGATCTAAAAGATCACCTGGTTCAACTCCCCTGCCATGGACAGGGACATCATAGAATGATAGAAGAATAGAATACCAGTTTGGAAGGGACATCAAGGATCATCAGGTTAAACAAAAGCACAGTCCTGAAGAGATGGCCTGGCATCCTGTCCAGATGAATCTGGAAATTGTCCAGTGTTGGGAAATCCACCACTTTCCTGGGGAAATTATTCCAATGGCTGATTGTTCTCATGGTGAAAAATTCTCCTCTTGTGTCTAATCAGCATTTCCCCAGGAGTAACTTGTACCCATCACCCCTGGTCTTTTCCATGGAACTCCTTGTAACAAGGGAGTCTCCATCTTCTTTGGGGCCACTGTTGAAGCACTGCAGCATGGTGATGGAGTCTCCTCTAAGCCTTCTTGTCTCAAGGCAGAACAAACCCAGTTCTCTCAGCCTTTCCTCAGATGGCAGGCTTCCCAGGCCTTTGATGATTTCTGTGGCCCTTCTTTGGACCCTCTCCAGCTTCTCCACATCTTTTTTGGATAGTGGGGCCCAAAACTGAACACAGTGTTCCAGATGTGGCCTGAGGAGAGTGGGATGATGACTTATTGATCTCCTCTTGTGATGCCCTTGTTGATACAACCCAGCATCCTGTTGGCTTTCTTTGCTGCTGCAGGACACTGTTCATTCATATTGATCTTGTTGTCCACCAGAACACCCAGACCCCTTTCCACAGAGCTGTGCCCAGTCTGTGCTGCACTTCAGCATTATGTCTTCCCATGTGCAAGACCTTTCACTTGTCCTTGTGGAAGTTCATCAGTTTTCCAGCCTATCCAGGACTTCTTACAGGGTGGCTCTACCTTCCAAAATGTCTTCGTCCTCACTCAGTTTGGTATCATCAGTAAACTTCATCAGGGTGCACTTGATCCCATCACCCAGACCATGTTATATAGATATTAAACAGTGCTGGACCCAATACTGATCCCTGGGGAAAATCACTTGGTGACTCCACTTGACAACTTTCACTAGTTCAGGTTGCTCATAGTTCCTGACCTTGGACACTTCCAAGTTTGGGACAACCACAACATCTCCAGGCAACCTGTTCCAGTGTCTCATAAATAATTTCCTCCTTATATCCAATCTAAAAATCCCTTCTTTCCATTGAAGGCCTTTGCCCTTTGTCCTGCCAATACAGCATTGCCCATCTCCACACCACGCTGCCCCAGGAACAGCCCTGAGGAACGAGTGAGGGACAGGATCTCCCTTCCCAGGGGCTGGGGCTCAGGGCCTGGGCCTTTGGTTAATGGGGTCAGGGCTTGGCCCTTTGCATTAATGAAACACATCCAGGTTTCCTCAGCATCAGAGCCACCTCTACCTTGCTTTTCCTGACCTGTCATCACTGTCTCCAGTCCTTTGCTCTAACTGGACCCTGGAGATGTGTTCCCAGTAGTGTCCCTCAGTGGGACCCATTAGCACTGCAAGAAACTTTGGAGGTTGCACCTGACAGTGACTTCTGGAGAGGTTTCTTCAACTTCCCCTCAGTGGCTGAGGGCCATTAATTCAGCATCAAACCCACATGAGGGGTCACTAAAATAACGTGGACTGGGCTTCTGCTGCTGAGCTGGGCTGAGATCCTCAGATGGATGGAGCTCGTGAGAAGCAGCTCTGCCCAGGGCAGCTCCTCTGCAAAGCACAGCAGGGAGAAGGGCACTGCCAGGGTGTCTGAGGGAGATGAGCAAGGCAGAGAGAGAGCTGGAAGGTGGTCAGGATTGAGAGGAGGACTGCGAGCTCACTGGAGGAGAAATCTCTGCAGCCCTTGGCACGGTAAGTCTCTGGGTGCAGGGCAATGCAGCTGGAGTTCCTGGAGGCATCTCCTCAAGCTGGAACAGCCCACAGCTTAGGGGCTGTGTGAGGGTGGGGGGCTCTTGTAGGCAATTGGGTCCCTGCACTCCAGGGGCTGTGTGCCGGGGCAGGGACTCTGCCGCCTGCCAGGGTCAGCTCTCAGCCTGCCCGGGGAGCTCCTCCCAGTGCTGCAGGGAGAAGCTGTGGTTGGAAGGAGCCAGCCTTGGCAGGGCAGGGTCCTACTGTTGAGAGGGTGCTGTGTGGGTCAGGGCTGCTCACAGCTGCAGGTCAGTACAGCACATTGTCAGGAGGTTTTTCAAGCAGCACAGCAAGGCAGGGGCTCCCTGAAAGGGAAGGATCCTCTTCTGTCAATCATCTACTCTATGTTTTCTGGGTGGGCAATGGGACAGAAACATTCACCTGTCAGAAGAGGCAGTTAGACTCCAACTCTGTTTCTCTGAAAGGTGAATAAACCCTGGAGTATCAGAAACCAACACACCTTCACTTGCAGACAGCATCACTGTGGCTTTTCCAGACTCATCAGGGTTGGTCTGATGGTGCCATTAGAGCTTGCCCAGCCAGAGCTGCCCCTGGGCAGTGCTCTGGGGCTGGGAGTTTGTTTGCAGTCAGAGCTGAGCACAGAGTGGGTGGGATGGCGTCTGGGAGCACTGGTAGGGAGGAGACCTGGGCACAGAGAAACAGCTGCAGGCAGCAGAGCCATGGGCAAGGGGTGGGGGGAAACTGCCAAGGAGCACTGGGGGAGGCTGCCTTCAGGCAGCTCTCTTGTGGTCCTTCCCTGGAGATGCCTTCTGGGCATTTTCTGCTGGGGAAGGAGCTGACTCTCTCTGGAGAACATCTCATCTCCAGGACCCCGGCTGTCTGCTTTGCCTTCTCTGCTGGGCTTTCGAGCTGCCCCCAGAAAGGCAGAGCTCTGCTGAGCCTTTCCTTGGGGGTGGGCACTCTCCTCTCAGAGTCCATTGCTACTCTCTTGGAGGTGTATTGCCCTGCTGTGTTGATCACACCTGCACCTCTGGGCTGGGACAGGGAAGAGCTCACCGATCAGTCCTCTGAAACAGTGCTCTTTATATTAGTCTTTTTGCTTTTCTTTTTATTTTTTTTAATTAGTTTTTTTGCTGTTAATTCACCTTCAAGGCAGCACGAGTGAATGTGCAGGGTGGGTGGGTAACAGACTGATGGCTCTGCACTAAGCCACAGAGTGCTGAGAACCTTTTTGCCTTTACTTTGTCAACACTCCTTAGATTTCCAATCATAAAAATGAGCATGTCTACCCCAAGAAAGAGCATTCACTACATCTGATGGTGAAAAATGAAAAGTGAAAATTTTTATCAGGACATGCTGAGCTTCTCTTCTGCAGCCCACGTTCTTCTGAGCCATGAGTGCAGATACTGAACTTTTCCATTACAGGTGGGTTCCATCTGACATCCCTTGTGAACAGTGGAGCTGTCACAAAGCAGCTCCATGTACCCACTGAAGCAGAGCAAAGCTGACTCCTCAGCTCCTCACAGCACACTCAGCCAGCACAAACTACAGAAAATAAATGCATTTAACCTGGGGGGATCTCTGTGAACAAGGGAGTGGCTTTGCTCACAGGAGTCTGTCCTAAGTTTTCTCTCTCCTTTCCTTTTTGAACAGTGTCTTCATGTGAAAAAAGAGCAAATGACCAACAGCAGCTCCATCACCCAGTTCCTCCTCCTGGCAGTTGCAGATACACGAGAATTGCAGGTTCTGCACTTCTGGCTCTTCCTGGGCATCTACCTGGCTGCCTTCCTGGGCAACGGCCTCATCATCACCACCATAGCCTGTGACCACCACCTCCACACCCCCATGTACTTCTTCCTTCTCAACCTCTCCCTTCTCGACCTGGGCTCCATCTCCACCATTGTGCCCAAATCCATGGACAATACCCTGTGGGACACCAGAGCCATCTCCTACCTGGGATGTGCTGCCCAGCTCTTTCTGTTTCTCTTTTTCATTTCAGCAGAGTATTTTCTTCTCACCATCATGGCCTATGACCGCTACGTTGCCATCTGCAAACCCTTGCACTACGGGACCCTCCTGGGCAGCAGAGCTTGTGTCCACATGGCAGCAGCTGCCTGGGGCTCTGGGTTTCTCAATGCTCTGCTGCACACAGCCAATACATTTTCACTACACCTCTGCCAGGGCAATGTCCTGGACCAGTTCTTCTGTGAAATCCCCCACATCCTCAAGCTCTCCTGCTCACACTCCTACCTCAGGGAACTTGGGCTTCTCATGGTTATTTCCTGTTTAGCATTTGGGTGTTTTGTTTTCATTGTGGTGTCCTATGTGCAGACCTTCAGGGCTGTGCTGAGGATCCCCTCTGAGCAGGGACGGCACAAAGCCTTTTCCACGTGCCTCCCTCACCTGGCTGTGGTCTCTCTGTTTCTCTGCACTGTCATGTTTGCCTACCTGAAACCCCCCTCCATCTCTTCCGCATCCCTGGATCTGGTGGTGTCAGTTCTGTACTCGGTAGTGCCTCCAGCAGTGAACCCCCTCATCTACAGCATGAGGAACCAGGAGCTCAAGGATGCCCTGAGGAAAATGATGGCTGGAAGTTTTTCAGAAGCAATAAAAGGCCTGTTTTCTTCTGCACAGTGTTCATGATGTAACTCATTACAGGCCCAGCCTTCTCAGGTTTTTGGTAGTGATGGTCTTGGTCTGAGTTTTCTTGCTTTTCCTGTGATAATATTGTTCAAAATTAAATGTTATTATTCAACCCACTTCCAGTTCAATGTCTGCTTATAGATGGGACTGTATAAATGAGGTGCAGTGCTCTCTGTGCTTTTAAACAGATTAAAAGACCCTGCTGTGACTTTTCTGTCTAAGAACCTTCAACTGAGGCTTCCGCAAAGCTTCACAGCAGGACCTGTGTACAGAGGTGGAGGGAAAAATACTCCCAGCACAGCAGCACTGCCAAGGACCACCAGTGCTTGGTCTTTCCAGAGCTGTTCCCTTTCCCCTTCCACACTCTCCTTCTCAGCCCCTGTGTTGGTGGAAGGCCCGAGTGCTCTGGCAGTTTGGTCACAGTCCTGCTGTGTGATAGTCCTGCAGACAAGGACAGGTCATGGGCACTTCTGTGACAGAGCTGACTTCCATAGATTCATTTTACCCTCAGTGACCTTTCATAGACTGGAACCAGTGCAGCACCCAAACACTTCTGCCAGCATTGGAACAAGGCAGGGTCCCTCTGAGCATCTTCCATGGGCACCTAAGAGCTTGTGTGGGATGCTTCGCTGGCAGTGACCACAACCAGCTGAGTCTGTCTCCCTGCTTGACCACCACAGCCCAACAGAGTCACCCCATAGTCCCAGGAACCACAGTCCACGTGCTCTCCCAGTCCCACTTCAGGGACAGTGGACTTATTGTGGTTACACTTAACTCCAGTGTGTTTTGATTTCATTGTGCTGTCCCACGTGCAGATCTTCAGGGCTGTGTCATGGATTCCCTCTGAGCAGGGACGACACAAAAAGTTTTCCATGTGCCTCTTCTCCACTTTACTCTAATGTCACTCTAGCCCTAACCCTAAAGATAAACCTACTTGTAACCCTAATCTTAGCCATAACCCTAATGCAAACCTAGGGTTTGTGTTAACCTAAACCCTCAACTTATCAGTGACAATAAACCTAACTGTAACCCTACAACTAAGTCTGCCCTGAAACATAAACACTAGCCCTAGCAGAACCATAGCCCAAAATCCAACCCTAATGCAAATCCAAGTCCTAAATCACCTCAACCTAAACCCTAACCCTAACCTGGTTACACACCGGTCATATCAGCTACTCGGGGACTTTTGACACCACAAGCAGCTCAAAAGAAACACACCGTAACTCTAAACCTCAACCTAAATCTAAGCCTAAACCTACCTCCAAACCTTACACTAAACCTAACCCTACCCCTAACTCTAACCCCTAGGTTTAATGAGAACCATAACCCTAACTCAGACACTAACCTTAAACTATCCTGCAACTTAACCCTAACCCTAACTGACCTAATTCTAAACCCTAAACCTAACCCTAATCTGAACCCTAACCCTAAGAGAAAACTTAACCCAAATCCTATCCCTAAGCTTTAACACTAACACTTACCCTAAATTTAACCGCTAATTAAAACCCTAAATCGAAAACTAACAGTAACCATAACACTGTGCCCTAACCCTAACTCTAACTGTAAGCTTCACTCTTACACTACCATGAACATAAACCCTAATCCGAGCCCTAACACTAACTAAACAGAAATTCTAACAATAATCCTAGCCCTAAACCATACCCAAACCCTAACCCTCATGGCATCTGAAACCTAAACATAACCCCAACCATAACCCTAACCCTGATGCTAAACTAACATTAACCCTCAAATTAACCCTAACCCTACCCCTCAATTTAACCTTAACCATAACACTAATCCTAAAACGAAATCTTATCCTAAATTTAACAATAAATAAAGCCATAACTATAATGGCATCCAAAAGATTACCTTAACCTTCACCAGAACCCTGTCTCTACCTTAACAAGACAGCTTGCTGATAGCTGGACTGAAGAAGTGGAATATACGGTGGGTGGGAATTTGCAGAACAATGAAGTTAACTGGTATCCCTGGTTCAATGTCCTCCTGGCAGCCACTTTCCAGTGGCATCCCCCAGTGAACAGCCCTTGACCATCACTGGGGAATGGATTTACTATCTTTCTCTATTCTGGGACTAAATGTACTTCCAACTCCTTCATGCATGATGTCAAGTGTAAGGGACCCCTTGAGCAATCTCACCTAGTTAACACTGCCTGGAGCAGGAGAGTTGGACAAGATGACTGTGGTGGGTTAAAATTGGCCATCATGTCCCCACCAGTCCATTGTCTCACTCCCCCTCCTCAGCAGGACAAGGGAGAAAAACCTCCTGGCTCAAGACAAAGGCAGCCTTGATGCGGTGCCAGCACTGCTGGGTAACAGCCAAACCATTGGTGTGTGACCAACATGGCTTTAGCCAGGAGTGGGAAGCACAGCAGTGTATGGGCTGTGGTGGGGAAAGTGAACTCCATCCCAGCCAGAGCCAGGACAACAGTGTTCAGGGGTCTCTTCCCACCTGTGTTACTCTGGGATTCAATGAATCTTTCCCTTGCAGAGCTCTTTGATGGGAGTACACAGCCTGCAGAGCAAAAGAAGCAACTGTGGGACAATGTGGGACAACCTGTGGTGGAGATGGCAAAGGGTGCTGTGAAGGCTGGAAATTGCTAAGAGAACCCAAGTCTTTGTCCCCTTGGCTCTGCCAATTGTCTCTGCTGCCAAGGCGTAGGAGGAGACATGTTGTCCTCAAGTACTGGGGCCTCATTGCCTCCTTGCACACCCCAAGTAAGGCTGGGAAAAGCCATATCCTTGTCCTTCGCTCAGCATCACACACCCCACTGCCCCAGGAAGAACCTCGAGCAATGGATGAGGGTCAGGATCTGCCTTGCAGGGGCTGGGGCTCAGGGCTTGGCCTTTCTGCTTCATCAAGCCAAGAAAGGGTTTTCTCAGCAGCTGAGCTGCCTGCACAGGACCTTGGCCTACCTGCAATCATGGCCTCCAATTGTCTGCTCTAACGAGTCCCTGGAGAGGCTTTGTTAGTACTGGCCCTCAGTGGGACTCATTAATACTTCAAGATACTTCAAGATTTTCTTCTGACTTTGACTCATGGGAAGGTGTGTACAATCTTCTCTCAGCACCTGGGGTGCAAGGACTCAGCACCAAATGCATCATGGGGCTCATTTAAACAAAGCAAGCTCTAGTTTATATTAGTTTCCTAGTATAGAGACAGAGAAAGATTTCCAAGAGCTTCTAATAAAAATGACCTTTTATTTTAAAGGATGTAGTTTATTATTTTTTCGGTCTAGAGAAGAGATGATAGCAGAATGCTCTGATTGATATTGATCCAGAGTCTCTCCTAAGGAGATGTGGACAGGCAGGAAAAGCTGTCCCTTGAGGCCTGACACAGTGTGGACAACCTTGCTCCTCACTTTCCCAGTCCCACCGTGTCTCTCATCAGACACCTGGGACTTGCATCCCTTTTCCTCATATCAGACTTCTCCCCTGCAGTCTGCAGCTGGAAGTGACAGCTCCTTTGTACCAGCTCCCACCTGCTTTCCCTCGAGAACTGGCTACACAAAGGCAAAGAAGGATCTTTCCTATTTTTGAACAAACAAACCAGAACTGATCTGATTCATTGTTAAAACTAAACCCACTCCTCATCTCTGTGCCAAGTTCAAGCTGCCACCAATGAGGTTCACTTTCCACAAGGCATAACCATGCAAGAGATGTTTTGAGCTTATAGGAAATTATAAATGAAACACAATTAAAGATTTGGCTAAAGGCCTAATCAGACAGATCACTGAGAGACAGGCAAGCTTTTAACTCCCTGAAGCTCAAAGCAGCAACTGAATTGTTGAGAGGTGCCTGAATGATCAAAGAGTAAGGGGAAGGGCAATGTGGAGAGCAATTGCAAGGGCTTCCGTGCAGGTAGGCTGCTGGAAAGGTGACTTCAGACATGGTCAGTTGTGTTAGGGCAGGTGGAAATACCTGACAGGTGAGGGAGATGAAATGCACAGCCTAATGGAGAGAGCAGTGGCAGTGCAAAGGCAGTGGAAGGGCAATAGTTCTCCTCTTGCTATTCATGCACCTCCTGAAAACTCCTCATTTTGATCTCCTGGGAAAGCACTGACATTTGATTAAAAGTACTCAGTTCTTTCACCTGATGAGGTCATGCTCATAGGTGCAAAAATTCCTCCTCAGGTTTTCAGTGTACAAAGCTTCAGTGAAATGCTCTCTTTTTGGATGGCCAAGTTTGCACTAAGCCCATTAAATCTGTGTTATCTGTCTGTCTCTTAAAAGACACTGGTTGTTTGGCTTTAATCAGAGAGTTTTACATAGGGTGGAGTGCTCAGAGTCAATCATTCAGCATTATCTAGATGCTAAGACATGTTGATCCCTAGTCCAGGACTTTTCAGTTTCCCGTGTTCTGCCAGTGAGCAGGTGCACAAAAATCAAAATGTCTCCTGCCACTCTCACATCACAGGGACACAGTGAAACCTGCACTCCTGCCATTGTGATGTCACAAGGACACAGCCACCACTGTCCTCCTTCAACTGTGACATCATATGGACACAGCTACCTCTGATCTGTTGCTACTGTTACACCATGGGGACACAGCCACCGCTGCCCTCATCCCATTGTGACATCTGTCAGAGACAGAAAAGGGAGTGCTTTGTCTCCAATATTCTCTTGGAGAAAGACCAATGGATTCTCCAGATAAGCAGCCTTGCTAATCAAAGGAGGAGCAGCCTCCCTGATAGTTAGAGATGAGCTCACATCTTCCAGGTGTCTGACAAGAGAAGCTGTGGGATGTTTGAAGGACACCCCACCAACTCCCTTCCTTACTCCCTTGCTGGTAAGGAAGTCCCAGGGGCCCACAAAGTCACCAAATGGCTGCTGCATGTGCACAGAGATGGTTACCACCCCCCACCCTTTCTAATGCAGCATCACATCACCTGGAACTTCATGTGTTAATTGAAGAAAGTCAGGTGGAGACCTGAGAACTTTTGTCTATGGAGAGGTGAATTAATAATGGCAGTGTGGGTGCCTGCCACCCAAGGATCCCAGAATGGCTGGACTGAACTTTGCTGTAACTTGTCTCTTTTTTAATGTTTTTACTTTTCAATCTTGTGTTTTCTAGAAACTTTTCTGTCTCTGTCCTTGTTCTCTTTTCTCTTTCAATCTTCCTTTTTCTGTCCCAGCTTAACTATATTCTTGGCACATAAGGGATATAAGTTTTCAGCATTGTTGAGTGATCACTCGTTTTTAGTGTTGTGATAAATTTTTAGTGTTGCCAAATGATTGCAATTTTTGATAGTTATTGTTCAGTTTGCTGTAGGTGATGACATTGCTGGTGTTTCTCAGTGGCTGTAAGGTTTAGTTTTGTCACAAAGTGTCAGGTGTGTGCAAGTTTCCTTTACCAAGTCATTTGCTTTGTTGCTTTTCTTGCCAAGTTTTTTACCTTTTGTAACACTGCTGCACTTTTTACTGCACTTTTAATAAATTGTAGTTTAATAGGACCTCTTGAAGTAATGGTTGTCACTGCTGTGAGATCCAAAAGCAACATACCCCTAACCCTGCTGAGTGGGATGAGACAGCAGTGTACAAAGGCCCAATGTGTTGGTGGCTATAAAAGGGTGGCCAGGCTAAGAAAAGATCCAGCAACAGCTTTCAGACCTGGCTGCTTTGGTGCAGGAGCCAGCAGCAGATGTTTACAATTTCAGAAGCACAGTCAACACAGCATGAGATCATATTCATGGTCTAGGGCACCATTCAAGTTACAAAGCCCAAGTGTGTTAGGGCTATGAAATGGTGACCCCATGGAGAGAAGGACCAGCAACAGCTTTTAGACCTGGTTCCTTTGGTGCAGAAGCCAGCAGCAGAGGGTTCTAACTTTGGGGACCTGTTCACCACAAATTAGCCAGGTCCAAAAGTCCTCATCCCCACTTGGGTGCCTTTTCACAACTCCTCCCACACTCCTGCCAGAGTATTGTTTGGTGTGTTAAAACACAATTGTAATTGTATTGGTCTAATACTCACTTGAAACAATGTGGTTTTATTGTGGTTTAGATTTGTTGTTAGAGCTGTGGGAAGGAGCTCTTTATTGGCTCCTTGTTGCACTGACCATCAGCTCTGGAATCCTGATCCAGTGTCTCACTCAGCTGCACCGTTTAGTAACGACTGTGAGAATAATCTGGGATCTGTGTTCCTTATTTCCACCATCTTTTTACTTCGGGTGTGATCTTCTCAATTTCATTAATAATGACACAGTTTGGCTTTTCTCCTCGGGGAGCCAATTGATTGATCAGACATCTCTTACCCTGGGGTGTCATCTGCTGGAAATGATTAAAAGTTACACTTTTAACTGTATCTCCTGGGAAGCCAACACATCGGGAAGCCATCTCCATACCTCGGGTGTCTCCTGCTGGAAGCCACTAACAATACATGTCTGTCTTTTTCTCCTCCAGGAGCCACTTTCTCAAGGGGATTGCTTCCCACAACTTCCCCTTCTCTGACAGGCCAATTCCAAAGACTTTAAATATTATTGGGAAGGTCAAACCTGCCTGCTCCTTTGCTCTGCTTCCTGAAAGAGCTTCAGGACTTAGTAAGGTTAGAGCAACTAGTGAAGAATATCACCCAGAGATCACCCCCTGCAACAGGTACTGCAGCTACTCAGACCCAGGTGATGGGCACTGCGGCTACTCTAATCTCCATGACATGCACTGCACTTGCTCAAACTCCAGCAACAAGCACTGCAGCTACTCACTCTGGTGAAGGGCACAGTAACTGCTGCAGCCTCTGCAACTGCAGCTACTCAGACCCCAAAGACAGACAATTCAGCTACTCAGACTCCATGGATGGATGAGGCAGCTGAACTAGAGGATCAGCCGGTGCCAGTATTGATCATCCCTGTACAGAATAAGAAACATGCAAAAAATCATTCCACTTAGTAAGGGATGAAGAAGAACCAGGGTCACCACGAGAACAGGAGGAACAGGCAGAACCAGAGGTAATGACCCGATCTTTATCCTTGAGTGAGCCACGAGGTATGTGAAAATATTTCAGCCCTCATCCAGGCAAGTGCATTATCACCTGGCTGTTCCACTGCAGGGTAACAGGACCAGTAGCTTGGAATTAGTGGGTAGGGAAGCCAAGCAGCTGGGATCCATTTCCAGGGAAGAGGACGTTGACAAAGCAATTGGGAAAAAGACACAAACCCTCAACCTCTGGAGACAACATGTGTCAGGCATGAGGGAAAGGTGTCCCTTCAAGGAAGATGTTGTAAGGGAATCAGGCAAGTGGACCATCATGGGGAGGGCTATCCAGTACTTGAGGGAACTAGCCGTGCAGGAGATGGTTTATTAAGATCCAGACAATGTGCATTTACCCACAGACAAAGATGAAGGCCAATGTACATGATCCATGTGGCAGGAGCTCATACAGGGCACACTCTCCTCATGTGCCAACTCACTGGCCGTAGTGGAATGGCCAGTGCAGAAGTCTAATGGAGAGTGGAGACTGCTAGGAGACTTCTGTGGCTTGAACCAAGTCATACCACCACTGAGTGCTGTCATGATGGACATGTTAGCATTCCAGTATGAACTGGAGTCCAAGGCAGCCAAGTGGTATGCCACCATAGACATTGCCAATGTGTTTTTCTCCACTCCTTTGGCAGCAGAGTGCAGGCCACAGTTTGCTTTCACTGTTACCTCCAAAGCAGAAATCCACTCGAGTCCAACATCACAACCACAAACAGATATGAAGCCTTACCAGCCATCAGCTCTCATGAAGGAGGCCTACTGAGTGAAACTGTAACACTACCACACAGTGGACAGCGTGAAAAAAAACAGGGAGTGCCTGTAGTGGGTGACTCTGTATTAAAGGGCACCGAGGTACCCATCTGCCACCTGACAGAGAATCACCAGAGGTGTGCTGCCTTCCAGGAGGAAAGGTTTGTGACATTGCTGAGAGGGTGCCCCAACTTGTCAAGACAACAGACTACTGTCCCCTATTACTCTTCCATGTGGGGATGAATGACACCACAAGCCCTAATCTGGGTAGAATATGGAAAGACTATAAATCCCTGGGGGCTGCAGTGAACAATATTGGTGCCCAAGTCACCTTCTCTTCCATGTTGCCAGTTAGAGGAAAGGGGCCAGACAGTAACAGACGTCTATTCCATATGAACTCCTGGCTATGGGGCTGGTGATGTCATGAGGGTTTCAGCTTTTATGGTAATGGCAGTTTATTTGATTGCAACCTGTTAGGCAGTGATGGAGTTCACCTGTGTGGAAGAGGTAAGGGTATCTTAGGTAGCAGGCCATCCCACCTGGTGAGATGGGCGTTAAACTGAAGGGCTCAGGGAGAGAGATCCAAAACGGCAACAGTCACACCATCACATCTGACTGGAGCCAGAAACCTCCAAGCTCAACTACCTCACTGAAATACCTGTACCCTAACGCACACAGACTGGGAAATATACAGGAAGAACTAGAGATCTGTGTGTGGTCACATGGCTGCTGTGTTGGGTTTGTGTGCATGTGGGGGCCGCTTTTGGTAGTGGGGAAGGGGCCACCTTGTGAGAAGCTTTGAGAAAGCTCCCCAGGCTCCAAGCTGTACCCCTCAGAAGCCCACACTAAGATAATTAGTAATAAAAAACCACCTCTGTGAATCCATATTTGTGAGGGGAAGGACTGTCTTTAAAATAAATAGAAAGTGGAGCGAACCTGGAGGAGAGGACATTGACCTGATCAAAAGACATAAATTGGCCTAAAGAAAGGGTGAGCTTTATTGCCAGGTTGAAGGAGGAGGAGGGGAGGACAGAGAACCTCAGACAGCCAGTTCAACTGCATGGAGTAGAAGAATGCAGAGGAAGTCCCTGCAGACCATGGAGATTCAACAGCAGAGCAGATACCCACGTGTGGACCATGGAGGACTCCATGTTGGAGCAGAAATGATGAGCCCAAGGAGGCTGAGGAGGTGTGCTGGAGCAGAGGCCCATCTGCAGCCCATGGGCATCTCCATGCCAAAGCCGGGAGCTGTGCCCGAGGAGGTCTGTGACTCCATGGGAAGCTCACGTTGGAACACTTTGTCCCTGGGCTTTCATGGGAAAATGGTGAACCAACTCCAACCCCCATTCCCTCTCCCCTTTGCTGCTGGGGGGTAGAAGGTGGAGAAATCTGGAGCAAAGCAATCTGAGCTTGGGAAGAATGCAGGGGTGGGGGGAAGGTGTCTTAAGATGTGGTTGTTATGTCTCACTGTGCTACTCCGATGAATGGCAACAAATTAAATGGATTTTTCTTCCCCAAATCGAGTCTATTTTAGCTGTGATCATAACTGGTGAGGGAACTGTCCCTGTCCTTCATCCTAATCTGTGGCTTCTTTGTTGTGATTCCTATCCCATCTCACCAGGTGGAGAGAGTGAGTGCAGGACCGCATGTTCTGTCTGTGGTCAAACCACCACAAGTGCTCATTGAAAGTGTCCTCTTTACCTTCCCTCCTGAAACCTCTCTACCTATACAAGTCTTCAATTCTTGAGGAAAATGATGAGAGAGACATGGCTTTTTAGGGCTTTTGGCATTTTAATGAGTCCATGGTATATTTGAGGATGAGTCCATGAACCTCAGGTGCTGCGAAGAGACCGAGCAAAGCTTTCAAGCTTTTGTGGGAATATTGTTGAGAGAAACTTTGGAAGAAGATGGAAGCCTTCAGGCACTGCCCTGAGGACATCACCTTTCTTTCTGGAAATGCTGTTATGGAGGCCAGCTCTATCACAGAGGTGCCCATTGCCTGTCCCTGCCTGTGGTCACAGGACTACCAGGCAGCAGGACTGTGACCAAGCTGGCAGAGCACTCAGGCCTTGCACCAACACAAGGGCTCAGAGAGAGAGTGTGGAAGTGAAAGAGAAAAGCTGTGAAGATCAAGTGCTGGTGATCCCTGGCAGTGCTGTCATGCTGAGACTCTTTTCCCTTGCACCCGCTTGCACCTATGAACACAGGAACTGTTCCTGCAGCTGCAAAAAAACCTTGGTGGAAGGATCTCAGGGAGCAAAAAAAAAAAAGGGGATGCCAAGATGACCTCAAGTAAAAGATATAGAAAAAAAAAAAATATTCAAAAGACAGGCTGGGCCTGCCCTGAGTTACATGGTAACTGCTTTGCAGAAGAAGACAGGAAGTTTATTGCTTCAGAATAGGACCAAATTATCAGTTTCCTCAGGGCATCCTTGAGGTCCTGGTTCCTCATGCTGTAGATGAGGGGGTTCACTGCTGGAGACACCACCGAGTACAGAACTGACACCACCAGATCCAGGGATGGGGAGGAAATGAAAGGGGGCTTCAGGTAAGAAAATGCTGCAGTGCTGATAAACAGGGAGACTACGGCCAGGTGAGGGAGGCACGTGGAAAAGGCTTTGTGCCGTCCCTGCTCAGAGGGGATCCTCAGCACAGCCCTGAAGGTCTGCACATAGGACACCACAATGAAAACAAAACATCCAGATGCTAAGCAGGCACTAACCACAAGAAGCCCAAGTTCCCTGAGGTAGGAGTGTGAGCAGGAGAGCTTGAGGATGTGGGGGATTTCACAGAAGAACTGGTCCAGGACATTGCCCTGGCAGAGGGGTAGTGAAAATGTATTGGCCGTGTGCAGGACAGCATTGAGAAACCCAGTGCCCCAGGCATCTGCTGCCATGAGGACAAAAGCTCTGCTGCCCAGGAGGGTCTCGTAGTGCAGGGGTTTGCAGGTGGCAACATAGCGGTCATATGTGGGAGTCGACGGAAGAAATGCCAATCCGATGATTTACAGCAAGTCTCCATTTCTTAGTCTTTTTAGCACACATTTATAACACAGTTAATGAAATTCTTACCTAATGCAAAAGCTTAGCTCCTAATTGGTTAGTGATTCAAAGCTACTCACACCCCAGTTTCCCACAGCACACTTATCTTATAGGTACAGCTTCAAGGCTTCACTCCGCTCCCACTTCGTTCCCACCGATAAAAGCATTCCTTTCTTATTAACCATTTCTACTACATCCTGACTCTATTCTAAGAACACATATACCCAGATATCCTGGTTTTAACCATATTTTTGACTAACCAGGTTTTCTCATGACCCCTCTTTTTTAGCCAGTTTTCAATAAAGCTGTCCGCATTTCCCCCGTTTTCTTTTTGTACAAGGAGATGGAAAGGGTCCTATAATTGAATGCGGTGCTAAAGATACACTCTGTCTACATCTAACAGCAATAATGCGTGATTGACTTTGCGCTCTAGGCCTATTGATTATATTGTTTACTACCCAGTGATAATACCCAAATAATTTTTGTTCTTTACTTTCATATAATCTTAATGCTTCAAACAGATTTAGCCCAGTCTGGTGCCGTAACTCTCCTTGCCAGCTGCTGAGGTTGTGGAAAAAAATTACAATTATTACACCAAAGCTGCCACAGCCGTGACTGCTCTATCCAAAAAGTCTGATTACATCCCCCACAAAACAGGGCAACCCATGCAGCACACTGGCAACGAGTACAGTCAAGGCAGCACTCTCCAGCTGGGCCTTTTATATAAAACCCAGATATAGTATCAAGGATATGGATAATGTCCAATAACGTATAGCAGTGCTGTAATTGCTTGTCAACGATCGTGGAATAGTCTCTCAATTCCAACAGCAGAGGTTTGAGGATCAGTAGCGCCTTCTTCTCGATCCTCTCTTTCTCTGTGGTCGAAATCTGAATCCGGAACATTGAAGGCAGGTTTAGTCCATTTTGCAGGTATCCATGCAGGACCTGTAGGGGTAGAAACACAAAGATATCCTCTTCCCCAAGATATTACTTTAGCAGGGCGTTGCCAGATGCCAGTTTTAGGATCTCTATATCGCACCCAGACAGATGAATGAGACTGGGTGTCCTGTGGGACACTATAGTGCATGACAGCTGGCGGGTCCCTTGCGTCCCCAAACACACATAGATAGTTCAGTACAAATAAGGTTTTCAATAACCTAGATTGAAGATCTGTTATCTCTGAGAAATATGTTAGATATCGTTTCAATGTATTATGGGCCCGTTCTACAACAGCTTGTCCTGTTGGAGAGTGGGGAATCCCTGTTGTATGTGTAATTCCCCATGTATCAAGAAATTTATTTATTCTGCGGCCAATATAGGTCTGGCCATTATCTGTCTTAATCTGCTTTGGTACTCCCATTACAGCAAAACAACTACTTAGATGTCTTTCAACATGCAATGCTTTCTCTCCTACCTGTGCTGTCGCCCATATATATTTACTGTAGGTGTCTATTGTTACATGTACATATTTTAACTGTCCAAAGGCAGAGACATGTGTTACATCCATCTGCCAGAGTTCATTTGATTTTGGTCCCCGTGGGTTCACCCCGAGTCCCAGACCTTGACCCCCATTGTGATGACTACAGATAGGGCAGGCTCTGACTATGGCTGTTGCTTCAGCTAATGATATCCCAAACTCTCGATGTAAACCTCTTGCATTTTGATGGAACATTGAATGAGCCTCTGTAGCTAATCTGTGTCCTGTCATAGGGGTAAATGTGTTGAGTGCAACCAATTTATCTGCTCTTTCATTGCCTTCTCCTAGGCCTATGTCCCATTTATGACTTCTAATATGAATGACAGCATATGCATGTTCCCTCAACTTAGTTGCCTTCCGTATCTGTGTGAAAAGTTCAAACAGCCTCTTGTTTTGTACTTCCTTAATAAATGCATCCTCTATACTTTCCACTACTCCTGCAACATAAAAAGAATCCGTCACAATGTTCAGAGGGCCTGTCAACTTTATCATGGCCCACACTACTGCTGCCAGTTCCATGGTTTGCAATGTATCAACTTCCCCTGCCTTTAACAGTTTATGTTTCCACCTTCCTTCTTCTTGCCATGCTATTGCGGCAGTCCTTGACTTTCTCCCAGCGTCCGTATATGCCGTTACTGCATCCACAATAGGTGTCATTTCCCTTTTTGGTTGTGACATCCAGTTCCATTTCCCTATCCATTGTAACAAAGGTGACTTAAAATCATGAATCTCTACTGCACAACTTATCCCCAACAGGGCTTCTTGTAACTCTTCACTGTTTTGCAAATACCATTGTAAAGATTCCCTTCTTTTCATGGGCATGCGTATCACTGCCGGTTCCCGGCCTTGCACCTGTACTGTCCGTTCACGACCACGTTTAATCAAGTCCGCTAAGACTTCTACCTGCTGTAACAGTGTTTTAGACTGCTGTAAGGTAGGTGATATCCATTCTAACACACCCAGCTCCCCCGTTTTCTTTTTACACTGTGTGAGAGCCCCTAATAAATGTCTGGCACCGAGCCATATGGTGAGATCAATAGGTTGGGCAGGATCAATACGATGTACATGTCCTGCCAGTACTCGGTCCATAATTTGCTGGAGAATCTTCTCTTGATGCTGGGTGACCTGTACAGGCAAGGTAGGATCCGTACCCTTTAAAAGCGGACGAAGTTCATCTAATAGTTCATTTGGTATACCAACGACGGGCCTCAGCCATTGTAAATCACCAAGTAACTTCTGGGCGTCATTGAGAGTCTTTAGATGTGGCTGCAGTTGAAGTTTTTGAGGAGTTACAAGTTGCTGCGTTAATGTCCAGCCAAGATTCTTCCATGGAGCAGAGCGTTGAATCTTCTCTGGAGCAATAATTAAATTAGAGTGTCTCAAAGTTACTTGTATCTCATCAATCTGTTTATCAGTAAATGGGGTAGGTTGTGCAAATAGAATATCGTCCATATAATGAGATATGATGACAGTTGTCCACTGTTCACGGAGAGGTTGAAGTGCAGCATTTACATAAAGTTGACACAAGGTGGGGCTGTTGCGCATGCCTTGCGGGAGCACTGTCCACTCGAACTGCTGATCTGGCCCCTCCCTATTTAGGGAAGGCAAGGTAAATGCAAACCGTTTACAGTCCTGAGGATGAAGTCCAATTGTAAAGAAACAGTCCTTTAAATCAATAATTAACAAGGGCCATCCAGCTGGTATCATTGCCAGATTGGGTAATCCTGGCTGTAGTGCCCCCATTGGTTCCATCTGCTTATTAACCTGTCTTAAATCATGTAGAAGATGAAACTTTCCGGATTTCTTCTTTATAACAAAGATTGGGTGTTCCACGGACTAACAGATAATTTTAAGTGTCCCTGCTGTAATTGCTCCTTCACTAATTGATGAGCGTGCCATAAACTTTCCCGTTTTAAAGGCCATTGTTTAACCCATA
Source organism: Caprimulgus europaeus (assembly GCA_907165065.1). Next base: position 146,647 of record OU015559.1, read on the forward strand.
CTGGTGTATCCGTGGTCCAAGTGATGGGAATCGGGAAAGTCCAAGCAATGGCTAAAAGGCCAAAGGGTGCTCATTTGTTAAAACAACTCCCGGCTGAGTAAGAATGTCCCGTCCAATAAGACACTGTACCACAGGTGGCAACTGCACGATGGAAAAAACAGCTGACACCTGGCGATTGTCCAATCTCACCGTCACTGTGGGTGAGCGGCTGGCTAAAGTCAGGCCCCCGACTCCAGAAACAGTAGTAGTGGCAGATTGAAGGGGCCAATGTTGAGGCCAGCATTGGGGGGCAATAATACTGGAATCCGCACCTGTGTCTAAAAGTCCCATAAGTGTGATCTGGTGGTTGTTATATTCAAGTGTAATTTTGCGCTTAGGTCTGTCATGTAAATTCAGTGTTAAAAGGGTTAAACCTCCTGTCGATCCAAATCCTTTGTTCTCTCTCAGCAGCTGCAGGCGGCAAGTCTTTAGAAAGCTGTTTCAAGGGCGCTAATTGCGCAATCCGCTGTCCTTTTGTAATCCGAATAGGCGGAAAAGGAGTGTGTAACATTACCATAATTTCTCCAGTGTAATCGGCATCAATAACACCAGGTAAAACAAAGAGTGCCATCATGGAGGCAGATGATCGTCCCAGCAGCAGTGCTCCCATCTGTTTGCCTTTTATTATAATCGGGCCATGTACACCGGTGGGAACTTTACACGGCTGTGTTGTCATAAGATCAACATTTACTGCGGCTGCCAGGTCCAGTCCGAGACTCCCTCTGGTAGCGGGCTGGAGGCAGGGTTTGCTGTTTGTTGAGCAGCAGCTATTTGTGTCCGAGCGCGGCTGTTGCTGTTCGCGCTCCCATTGAAGTTTCCCGGACGGCGGCGGCAGGCTCCGGTGTTGTGGGTGTCTGATCGGCATTTGGCACACCAGACACCCGAGGCAAAACAGTCCTTTCGGACATGGCCTGCTCCTCCACATCTGAAGCATTTGACACGTACGTTGCTCTGAGGTGCTCGTGATTGGGTAGCAGCCGAGGCTTGAAGGGGTGCAAGAGCAGCTAACACCTGCGTCTGTGAAGCTTTTGCCTGTTCCTGCAAGCCTACTCCTAGCTGTTTGATAGCCTATACCACAGAAGCTTGTGACCGTACTGGCACTGATGCCATCCTTTCTAATGCTTCCTCAATTGACCAATTAGCCCCCAGGGTGTTAAGGACATTACGAGTAGTTGCATTACAGTTCTGCAACGCACATTGTTTTAATAAAGTACCTTTCATCCAATCTGACACCCCAGCTCTCTCTATTGCAGCAGCAACTTTATCAATAAAATCTCCAAAAGTCTCCTCCCCTCCTTGCTTTATGCCCATATAGACAGGTACCCCTCCTGGCTCCTTCACCTGGATGATAGCAAGGCGAACCAAACGCATTGCCTCCCGTAATTTATCTGGACCTATCAATGCCTGCGCTTCTGTGTGTAGGAAAGGTCCGAGACCCATGAGTTCATCCACGGTAACTCCGTGCAAAGGGAGTTACCACACATTAAACAGCCACAAAGATAAATTACATTTATAACACTGAGCTATAACCTCTCGCTTTGTTCGTCTCCAGCTGTTTCCCTCGCAGGAGAACAGAACCGAGGCTCAGAACTCTGCACCTGCTTGGCAGTTGGGCTGCAAACAACACAGACACTCAGTCACACAAACAGGCCTGTCACTCCTCTCACTCACACCACAAAATATGCCAATTAGACAATAGTCAGGCTCTCATGTACCGCAAATCATAAACCGTTAACCATTTGCCACAGGTCCACACCAAGCAGTGTAACTTAAACCATAACACACGGTACCGGGTTTTCACACCAGATGTGTAAGATGACAGCTATCCCACACAGCGCTCCTGCTATCCCAGCAGGATACCAGTTACCATTCCCTCACGGCTTATGGGATCTCAGGCCCACCCTCACCTGGCATGAGCCCCTCATGGCTTATGGGATCTCAGGCCCACCCTCACCTGGTGTGAGTTCCCTGTTGGGCCCACCAATCCCAAGGGGTGAGCTACATTGACCCTCACCAGGCGCAGGATTTCTCCATACGGACTTATAGGGTCTTGGCAAGCAATGCAACTCCTCACCTCGTGTGGGACGTCTCCACACAACTTATAGGTTCTTCCCCTGCCCCTGCTGCAGGTATTCCCAATTCACACACCTGGTCTGCCCGCTGATGGTCTGTCTCTTTCCCCACAGCGATTGGGTGGGGTTGGGAGATCCTCTGGAGAAATGATCCGCTCCCATCCGGTCCTGCAGCCGGGAAGAGAGAGGGTCCCATCTGGGGTGCCAAGTTGATCTGCAGAATCAAACCTTACAACTGTAGAGAGTTATAAAGCAGGGGTGTTTTATTTGCCTGTGGGCAACAGGGTGGATCACTCCATAAAGGCCCTGTGCGCCCCACTCTTTTACAAAGGCATTATTTAAAGTACACACACACACATATTCATTAAATTTAGGATGGGTTAAGCTAATTAGTTCAAAAAGTTTTGAACATAAGTTCAGTCCCATTCACGCTTGTGCACTGCCTCCTGTTGGTGCTTGTTAGCACCCTTGCAGACCTCTAGACAAAACAAAGCCAGCTTCTCACTTCAGACTGCAGGTGTTGCACACCAGGCACCTTCTTCTCTTGCTCCAGACTGCTCGCACACCAGGCACTGCAAGGCCTTTGCTGACAGTGTGGAATAGCTTGTTAGTTCTTGTAAAAGTTTCTCACTTAACACAGACAAAACTATCTAAACTTAAAGTTTCCCACCTAACACAGAGACAAAATGAAGCTAAGCTTCTTTTCTAAAATCTAATTCTTAATACAGAAAATAAATTAATAAATCTAACAATATTTTATATGTTCACATATCATAACCACAAACACGACTCTAAAACTGATCCAAGAACTAATTCAAAACCTAAACCTTACACTGAATTTAGCCTAAACCTAACTATAACATGATACCACCTTAAAAGTACCCTTAACCATAACGGTAACCCAAACAAGTACACAAACCTATTTTATACCCTTAAATTAAACCTAAACCAAAATTAACCATTATCCTGGACCCTAACCCTAACCCAAAACTTCAATGAAATGCTAACTTAAACATTAAAACTAACCTTAACCCTAATCCTAAACCTAACCCTGACCCTGGTTACCCTGACCCTAAACCTAACCATAACCCTAACTCCAACACTAACCCAAAACCAAACAATAACTGTAACTGCACCGTAGCCTAAAGCCAAACCTAAGCCTCTCCTGAATCCTGAACTTAATCCTAATCCTAAACCTTACCCTTACCTAATTGTCACCTTAACTGTCACACAAACCTCAACCCTAAATATAACCACAAAACCTGAACCTAACCCTAAAGGCACTGTAACACTGACCATAACCCTAACCACAAAAACATATCCTGAACCATAAACCCTAAAAGCACCAAATCCTAAAACTGACCCTAATCCACACCTAGTCCTAAAAGACCAAATCCTAACCCCTAAACCTAACTCTGTTACACACTGGTCACGTCAGGCACTCGGGGACTTGTAATAGCACAAGCACCAAGACAGCAAGACACTGTAACCCTAAACCTAAACCTAAGCCTAACCCAACAGCTAAGCCTAAACCTAAACATAACTCAATCCCCAAAATTTATACTACACCTAACAATAATAAAAACTCTAGCCTTAACCCCAAAACTTCATTACAAACATAACCTTAACCTTTAACCCTAACCCAAACAATAACCTTAAATTTCACCCCAAACTACAATGTTAAAACTAAAATTAGCCATGACGGTAACACTAATCTTTAAACCGAACTCCAAATGTAAACCCTAGAATTAACCCAAAGCCTAATACTAACCCTAACCCTAAATCTAAGAGAAATCCTAACACTATTCCTAACTCCAAATCTTACCCTGATTCTAACACTAAATCTAGCCATAACCATAACGACATCCAAAACGTGAACTTAACCCTACCCATAACTGTATCCCTAACCCGAACCAAACCTGAACCCTCAACTTCACCCTGACCCTAGCACTAATCCTAACCCTAAACCTTACCCTAATTTAAACACTGAATCTAATGTAAACCTAATGGCATGCAAAACGTAATTGTAACCCTGTCCCTAACCCTAACCTAAACTTAACCCTAACACTAACCTTAACCCTACCCCCAATTTAACCCTAACTTTAACCCTAATCCTAACCGTAACTTCAAAACTAACATTACCATAGCCCTAAACCTAAATCCAGCCTACACCTGAAATTAAACATAACCCTAACCCCTAATGGTAACCTTCATGGAACACTAACCCTAAATCTAAACCTAAGTGTAACCCAAACCCTGACCTTAACCCTAACACTGAGCCTAACAACCCTAACCAGAAACCCTAACCCTGGTCACACACTGGCCAGAGCAGCAACTCAGGCACTTGTGACAGCACAAGCACCTCAATGGCAACACTGGCACCCCAAACCTAACCCCAATCCTAACCCTAAGCCTCACCCTTCCCTTGATGGTGTCATTCACCCTAAGCCTAACCCCTAAGCCTAACCCCTAACCCTAAGCCTAACCCTGGTTACACACCGACCACAACAGCAACTCAGACATTTGTGACAGCACAGGCACCTCCACGGCAACACACCCCATACCAAACCCTGACCTTGCCCCTCAGTTGGCAGGGGCATCCTGGGAGGCTCTTGCTTTGACTCATCTGCTGAATCTGTCACACAGATATGTTGGACCTTTCCTTGAATTAATTTTGTACCTTTTGGGTTTTGAATTGTTTCTCTGGAAACATGGCAACTCATGTCCTAGAAATGGCAATTCATTATTTTTTATGGAAGTGTTGAGGACAAGGTCAGATTAAAATGCCTCCATGGTGCATTTGTATTTGCAGCCTTGGGGAGAAGGTTTGGAGGTATTAGAAACAAGGAATCATAGAATGGTTTGGCATCCTCTCCAGATGAACCTGAAAGAACTGCACCATGGTGATGGAGTTCATCAGTTTTCCAGCCTATCCAGGACTTCCAGCACGGTGGCCCTTCCTTCCAAAGTGTCTCCTTCCCCAGTCAGTTTGATACCATCAGTGAACTTCATCAGGGTGCACTTGATCCCATCACCCAGACCACTTATGTAGATATTAAACATTGCTGGATCCAGTATTGATCCCTGGAGGACCCTAATTAGTGACACCAGTTAACATCTTTCACTAGATCAGGTTGCTCATAATTCCTGACCTTGGACACTTCCAAGGGGCATTCACAACATCTCTAGACAACCTGTTCCAGTGTTTCATAAATAATTGTCTCCTTATATCTAATCTAAACCTGCCCTCTTTCCCTTTAAGGCCATTGCCCCTTGTCCTGCCAAGAAAGGCCTTGGTAAAAAGTCTCACAGTGTATTTCTTGGCCTATGACCACGACATTTCCATCTGCAAACACCTTGGTGAGTGCCCAGACATCTCCCAAGATCCTTTAAGATGTGAAGCACATGGCCTGAAACACAGAGAGGCTGGGAGCCCTGGGCTCAGTGGTGTGGAGGCTGAGGGCAGTATAGGAGTAGCCTCAGAGTGCTTGAAGGGTGGTTTCAGAGCTGGTGGAGCTTTTCTTTGTAGTGGAAAACAGTGTGAGAAAGAAATAATGCCACAAAACACAAGGGGGGAGGTCCAGAACGGACACAAGGAGAAAGAAATATGAGTCCAAGTTCAGTCCTGTGGTGCAACACATCACCCAGAAAGAGCCTGGATCAGCCCAAGGCTTTGTGTGTCAAGGAAAATCCAGGGAGGATGGAGAGGAATCATTAAAGGAAGGTGAGAGCAAGGTGGGCAGCTGGGTAGGTGACTACAGCCTCGAGGGAAAGAGGCACAGGAGATGTGAGACCGTAGGACAGTCTGTGGTGGAGAAGAGAGAGGGATGTGGAAAAGCTGAAATTCCTTTGGTGTTGGCTTTTGTCTCTGCCACTGATGCCTATGAGGAGACAACTCTTCCTTCCAGCAATGGGGCCTCCTGGCTTCTTTGTTCATACCTAGGAGCCTGGGAAGTGTCATCCCATAGTCCTGCCCTTGGCATTGCCCATCTCCACATCACACTGCCCCAGGAACAGCCCTGAGGAATGAGTGAGGGACAGGATCTCCCTTCCCAGGGGCTGGGGCTCAGGGCCTGGGCCTTTGGTTAATGGGGTCAGGGCTTGGCCCTTTGCATTAATGAAACACATCCAGGTTTCCTCAGCATCAGAGCCACCTCTACCTTGCTTTTCCTGACCTGTCATCACTGTCTCCAGTCCTTTGCTCTAACTGGACCCTGGAGATGTGTTCCCAGTAGTGTCTCTCAGTGGAACCCATTAAGACTGCAAGAAACTTTGGAGATTGCACTGACAATTCCTTCTGGAGAGGTTTCTTCAACTTCCTCTCAATATCTCATGAACTCAGCGTCAAACCCATGTGAGGCAGTTATTAAAATAACTTCCTCTGGGCTTCTGCTGCTGAGCTGGGCTGAGCTCCTGGGCTGGAGGTAGCTCATGACAAGCTGTCTCTCTGCAGGGTAGAAGACCATGGTCCAGAGCAGGGTTGCCCTGCTGCACCATCAGAGGGACAGAGCATGACAGCTGCCTTCTGCTGGGGACAACGGCAGGGGTAAGCACCGAGGGGTTCCCAGGGCTCTTCTTACTAGCAGGGTCTCCAGCACTAGGAAACTTTCAAGGGGATGTTTCAAGAGGAAGGTCAAGGCAGGGTTTGCTATCAAGATGAAGAGATTTCCCAAGGCTGTGTTTTCATTTTCCTACTTTGAGGGCTGGGGACAGGAGGAGGGATAGGGAGGGAGGGGAAGAGAAATGGAAAAGGACCTTTCAGGTTTGAATAAGTCATTGAGACTCCTCAGCTGTTGATCTGAGTACTCAGTACGTCTGCTAGGAATCTCCTACAGTGCCTTCAGTCATTCTGCCCATGGACATCACCAGCATCACATTTCTGGACCCATCAGGTTGTTCTGCCTCTTGAACCTCCAAACAGGTACGTGCACCCAGCCAGTGCCCAGTGCCCTGTCAGTGGGTAAGTGTCTGTAGGTGAGTGCATGGAGGTTGCAATGGGCTGACAGGGACAAGACATGGGACAGGGAAACTGCTTCCAGGAGAAAAACCTCCAGGTAGCAGGGATATGATCAGGGCATGAGAGGAAGTTTTAAAACGGAAATGTTATGGGAGGGACAATTAAGAAAACTCCATGTGATCACCTCCAAAGCACAGCCCTTCTTCTGAGCAAGCCCCCCTGCCTCCTCTCCCACCCCACAAAGCCTCTGTCCTCAGGGCTGTGGGGTCCAAGACTTGAACCACCTCCTGTGAAGCCAGAGCTCCAGCAGAGCCATGCTGCAGCTCTCCAGCCAGGTGCCCATTTTCCTCAGCAAAGCACAGGGGCTGAGAGAAACAGTCCAGCAAGGTTCCTGTGGGGGTGGTGGTGTGCACAGCTGGGGAAGGGTAACGCTCTCTGTGTGCCCGGCTGCCTCTGCCCTGGCCTCTCCCAGCCCCACCCTCACTGCATTGTCCCCTGTTTCTTCACTTGTCTCTCTGATTGCTGTTGTTATTTCCTCCCTGCTGTCAGGCTCTCTGGGAGTTTCAGCTGCAAAGTCACACAGGGATCTTCTGTGTCCTTTCCTGCAGGTGTGTCCATGGGAACAAGTGTCCCAGGTTACCTCTGACCTGTGGAGAGCTGGTCAGTGCAGTCTGTGGGGCTGGGATAGGAGGTGACAAACCCACGTGACATCACCTCTGTTTTATCTTAAAGCCCCTTGGAGAACACAAAGCTCCTACAACTGAGGAAATGCTGTTGGGTTTGTGAAATGAGCCCTGTGTGTCCTGGGCTGGAATTGGGGTGCTGAGACCTTGAGAAAGAGTGAAACTTTTAGTGGTCTGTGGTGGAGCCCTCTGCTCTCAGCAAAGTCTGGGGGTTTTTCAGGGTAACATGGGATTGTGATCACCCTCCATCTCAGAAAGGTGCAAGCCCAGGGTAGCTGGGAGCAAGACAGAGGGACAGACCAACTCCCCTCACTCTGCACTGAGCCTCAGGCATCCTCTTGCCTCTCAGGACTCGGTCTGTTCTCCCTGAGTGCAGCAGAAATGCTGAGGGGTTTACACCCAAGAATACTCACCAGGGGAGATGGGGGGAGCTGCAAAGAAACTTAGAACTCTTCAACTGCCTTTGCCATTCCCATTCTTCAGCCCTGGGAGTGCAGGTGCTGACAAGCCCTTCTGCATTAGCAGTGGTTTCATGGGACAGAGTTGAACACCACCCACAACTGCAGAGCAAGGCTGATTTCTCTAGAGCCCATGGGTAGATGCCCTACTCTCTGTGACACACTTGGCCAGCACCAATCAGACCTCCAGCCACAGAGCTGAAGGAAGGTCTTCTAGAAAAAGGAAAGGGTCCCTGTGTGCTACAGGGGGAGAGTTTATGGGAAATGACTTTGATTTTCCCCAGAGAAATCTTGCCTAACTCTTCGCTGTCTTTTTTTCCTATCTCAGTGCTCCATGCCCAGGGGAAGCAGATGTTCAACGGCAGCTCCATCACCCAGTTCCTCCTCCTGGCATTCTCAGACAGGGGGGAGCTAAAGCTCCTGCACTTCTGGCTCTTTCTGGGCATCTACCTGGCTGCCCTCCTGGACAACGGCCTCATCATCACCACCATAGCCTGTGACCACCACCTCCACACCCCCATGTACTTCTTCCTCCTCAACCTCTCCCTCCTTGACCTGGGCTCCATCTCCATCATTGTGCCCAAATCCATGGCCAATTCCCTCTGGAACACCAGGGAAATCTCCTACTTGGGATGTGCTGCCCAGCTCTTTGTATTTTTGTTTTTGATAACAGCAGAGTATTGTCTTCTCACCATCATGGCCTATGACCGCTACGTTGCCATCTGCAAACCCCTGCACTACGGGACCCTCCTGGGCAGCAGAGCTTGCGTCCACATGGCAGCAGCTGCCTGGGGCACTGGGTTTCTCTATGCTCTGCTGCACACAGCCAATACATTTTCACTACCCCTCTGCCAAGGCAATGTCCTGGACCAGTTCTTCTGTGAAATCCCCCACATCCTCAAGCTCTCCTGCTCACACTCCTACCTCAGGGAAGTTGGACTTCTTGGGGTTGGTGTCTGCTTAGCATTTGGGTGTTTTGTTTTCATTGTGGTGTCCTATGTGCAGATCTTCAGGGCTTTGCTGAGGATCCCCTCTGAGCAGGGACGGCACAAAGCCTTTTCCACGTGCCTCCCTCACCTGTCTGTGGTCTCCCTGTTTCTCAGCACTGGCTTGTTTGCCTACCTGAAGCCCCTCTCCACCTCCTCCCCATCCCTGGACCTGGTGGTGTCAGTTCTGTACTCGGTGGTGCCTCCAGCATTGAACCCCCTCATCTACAGCATGAGGAACCAGGAGCTCAAGGATGCCCTGAGGAAACTGATAACTGGGTGCTATTCTGAAGCAATAAACTTCCTGTCTTCTTCTGCAAAGCAGTTACCATGTAACTCAGGGCAGGCCCAGCCTGTCTTTTGAATTGTTTTTATCTGCTTTTGATGATGTCTTTTACTTGTGGTCATGTTGGCATCCCCTTTCTAATTCACTTTCTGCTTTTCTTTTCTGACTGAGGGGCTGTGTAAATGAGGACCCCTGCTCCCTGTATATTTCATCCAAATAAAGGGCTTTCCAGTGATTTTTTTTTTTTTTTTTCCCCTCAGTTTCTTCCTCCAAGGCTTTTTTGGAGCTGCAGGGACAGTTCCTGTGTTCATAGGTGAAAGGGAAAAGAGTCTCAGCCTGACAGCAGTGCCAGGGAACACCAGCACTTGATCTTCACAGGTGTTTTCTTCCCACTTCCCACATCATCTGCAGCACTCAGCTTGATGTCATCTGCAAACTTGCTGACAGTGCACTCGATTCCACTGTCTATGTCATTGATGAAGATGTTAAACAGCACTGGTCCCAGTATGGACCCCTGAGGGTCTTCAAACACCCCTGGTAGATAAGGAGTCCATGAGGCCAGCTCAGATGTGGAATCCTGACAGAAACTTGACATTTCTGTGTGTGACATTTAACATGATCTCCCATGGTGTCCTCATGACCAGATTGGTGCCATCTGGGCTGGATGACTTGGATCCTGGGTGGGAGGTTGGATGGACAATCAAGCCCAAATGTCATCACTGGCACAAAGTCCTCCATGCAGCCAGTTACTAACTGCATCCCTCAGTGACCAGCACTTGGGCCAACACTGTTGAATGTCTTTAGTATCCCCCTGTATGATGTGACAGAGCGCACTGTCAGCTCCTCTGTGGATGATGTAAAGCTGGGCGGAGGCCTTGAACAACCTCGCCTGGTTCACTCTGCCTTGAGCAGGAGAGTCAGGCAAGAGGATGTTCAAGGATCTCCTCAAACCCATCTTATTCTATGATTCAATGATTCTTTCTTTCCCTTGGAGAGGGTTTGGAAGACAGAATAGGCAAAGGAAAAAGGGAAAAAAAAAATATTCAGACAAACTACAAAAAAGCTGATGGCTTGGTTTGGGTTCCCAGCTTGAAGGGTAGATTCTGAAAAGCTAGAATTTAATTTGGCAGTGGGAAAAAGCAGGAGAGAGAGAAAAAAAAACCAAAAACAAACAAAAAAAAACATGTCACAAAGTGCAACTTGGAAGGTGGAGACTGGATATCAGGAGGAAGAAATGTCACTGGAAGGTTAGAGTAATGCTGCAAGAGCTCACCCAGAGAGAGTCTGGATCAGCCCATGGCTTTGTGTTTCAAAGAACAGGCAGTGCAGGTGGAGGCACATCAGGGAAGGTACAGAAATGCTGGGGTGAGAGCAAGGCAGAGAAGCAAGATGGGTGTCTACAGCCTGCAGGGAGAGAGGGGCAGGTGTAGGACAGTGTAGAACAGCCCGTGCTGAAGGTGGCAAAGGGCGTTGGCAAGGCTGGAAGGCACCAAGAGAGCCCAGGTCTTTGTCCCCTTGGCTATGGCAGTTGTCTCAGCCACTGAGGTCCATGAGAAGCCATGTTGTCCTCATGGCACTGGGGCCTCATTGCCTCCTTGGAAGCCCCTGGGGAAGCTGGAGGTTGTAGTACCATTGCTGTCCTTCCCTCGGCCTAGTGATGAGGAGTGAGGATAAGGCCAAGGTACTTAATGCCTCTTTGCCTCCGTCTTTAACAGCCAGACCAGCTGCTCTCTGGGTCAGGGTTGAGTTTCAGGACAGTTTCAGGTTAGGGTCAGGGTGAGGGTTAGGGTTCACATGAAGGTGAAGTGTTAGGGGTAGAGTTAGGAGTAGGGTTAGGTTTAGTGTCAGTTTTAGGGACATGGTTAGGCTTAGGTTTCAGTTTAGGTTGAGGGTTATGGTGTGCTGTCCTTGAGGTCCTTGTGCTGTCACAAGTCCCTGAGTGGTTGCTATGACCCCTGTGTAACCAGGTTAGGGTTTGGGTTTAGGGTTAGGTGCATTAGGACTAGGGCTGGATTTTGGGCTATGCTACTGTTAGTGTTTATGTTTTGGGACAGGTTTAGCTCTAGGGTTCCAGTTTGGCTTACTGCTATTGTTAAGTTGAGGGATAGGTTAGGGTTGGGTTAGAGTTAAGTTTAGGGTTACAGGCAGGGTTATCTTTAGGGTTAGGGTGCCATTAGGGTAAGGTTAGGGTTGTTCTGGTTAGGGTTAGGACTAGGGTTAGGTTTCTGGATGAGGTTATGGTGATGATGAGGATTATGTTAGGGTTAGAGTGTCATTGGTGTAAGGTTAGGCACAGGGTTAGGGTTGGAGATAGAGTCAGAGTTAGAGCTGGGGTCAGTGTTATGTTGATGATGAGGATTACGTTAGGATAAAGGTTCAAGTGCCATTAGGGTAAGTTTAGTGTTCAGTGTAGTGTCAGAATTAGGGTTAGGGTCAGTGTTATGGTGATTATGAGGTTCGGTTCGGGTTAGGGTTAGAGTTAGGATCAGGGTTAGGATTAGGGCTAGGTTTAGGGTTAAATTTAGTGTTAGGGCTCTGGCACTGTTACTGTTAGGGTTGAGGGTAATGTTTGTTGTAGGGTTAATACTGTTTATGACTATTGTTACGGTTAAAGTGAGTTTTAGGTTTGGGGTTAAGGTTAGGGTTAGTGTTAGGGTGCCATTAGGGTTAGGACTAGGTTTTGTGCTTAGTGTTATTTCTAAGGTTAGTCATGGTCAATGTCATGATTAGGTCTGTGTTACAGTTAGGGTTAGGGTAGGTTTAGGATTAGGATTAGAGTCAGGGTTCAGGTGAGGATTAGGTTAGGTTTTGGGCTGTGTTACAGTTAGTGTTATTGTTTGGGTTATGATTAGGTTTATGGCTTTTAGGGTTAGTGTTTGGGTTAAGCTGAGCATCAGGGTTAGGTTAGGTTTAGACTTAATATGACAATTATGGTTATACTTAAGTTTAGGGTTAGGGTTAGGGTTAGTTTTAAGGTTCCTTTTGGGTTATGTTTAGGCATAGGATTAAATTTAAGATAAATTTTAGAGTTAGGATTCGTGTTAGGATTTTTTTTTAGGGTTAGTGTTAGGGTTCAAATTAGGGTGATGGTTTATATTAGTGTAAGTGGTAAATTAAGTGTTAGGTTTAAGGGGTTAGAGTTAAGGTTCAGATTAGGGTTATGATTAGGGTTAGGTTTAGGGTTAGCGTTATGGTTAAATATTTGGGTTAGTTTTTGAGTGTAAAGTTCAGGTTTCTGGTTAAAGTTAGGGTTAGGGTTAGGGCTAGGGTTAAATATTTGGGTTAGGTTTTGAGTGTAAAGTTCAGGTTCATGGTTAAAGTTAGGGTTAGGGCTAGGGTTAAATATTTGGGTTAGGTTTTGAGTGTAAAGTTCAGGTTTATGGTTAAAGTTAGGGTTAGTTTTTGTGTTAATGGTTATGGCTAGGGTTTAGGGTTAAATTGAAGGTTAGGGTGTGCGTTAGGGTTAGGGTTAAATTGATGGTTTCCATCTGGGTTAGGGTTATGGTTAGTGTTAGTGATAGATTGAGTGTTATGGTGTCATTAGGGTTACGGTTAGGGTTAGGGTTGGCTTTAGGTCCGGTTTAGTGTTAATGGTGAGGTTAAGTTGATATGTAGGGTCGGGTTACAGTTAGGGTTATTGTTGCTAGGGATAACGTTTAACATCATTTGATGGTTAGGGTTAGGGTTAGAAATGGGGTAATTGTGTTAATAGGGCTAGGGCTAGGTTTAAGGTTAGATTCCCCAAAGTGAGAACCCTCTGCTGCTGGCTCCTGCACCAAAGGAACCAGGTCTGAAAGCTCTTGCTGGTCCTTCTCTCCATGGGGTCACCACTTCATAGCCCTAACACACTTGGGCTTTGTAACTTGAGTGATGCTCTAGACCATGAATATGATCTCATGCTGTGTTGACTGCGCTTCTGAAATTGTAAACATCTGCTGCTGGCTCCTGCACCAAAGCAGCCAGGTCTGAAAGCTGTTGCTGGATCTTTTCTTAGCCTGGCCACCCTTTCATAGCCACCAACACCTTGGGCCTTTGTACATTGCTGTCCCATCCCACTCAGCAGGGTTAGAGGGAGGTTGCTTTTGGATCTCACAGCAGTGACAACAATTACTTCAAGAGGTTCTATTAAACTACAGTTTATTGAAAGTGTAGTAAAAAGTGCAGCAGTGTTACAAAAGGTAAAAACTTGGCAACCAAAGCAACAAAGCAAATGACTTGGTCAAGGAAACTTGCACACACCTGACACTTTGTGACACAACTAAAACTTACAGCCACTTAGAAACACCAGCAATGTCATCACCTACAGCAAACTGAACAATAACTATCAAAACTTGCAATCATTTGGCAACACTAAAAATTTATCACAACACTAAAAACGAGTGATCACTCAACAATGCTGAAAACTTATATCCCTTATGTGCCAAGGATGTGGTTAAGCTGGGAAAGAAAAAGGAAGATTGAAAGAGAAAAGAGAACAAGGAAAGAGACAGAAAAGTTTCCAGAAAACACAAGATTGAAAAAGGAAAAACATAAAAAAAGAGACAAGTTACAGCAAAGTTCAGTCCAGCCATTCTGGGATCCTTGGGTGGCAGGCACCCACACTGCCATTATTAATTCACCTTTTCATAGACAAATGTTCTCAGGTCTCCACCTGACTCTCTTCAATTAGCACATGAAGTGCCAGGTGATGTGATGTTGCATGAGAAGGGGTGGGGGGTGGTAACCATCTTTGTGCACATGCAGCAGCCATTTGGTGACTTTGTGGGCCCCTGGGACTTCCTTACCAGCAAGGGAGTAAGGAAGGGAGTTGGTGGGGTGTCCTTCAAACATCCCACAGCTTCTCTTATCAGACACCTGGAAGATGTGAGCTCATCTCTAACTATCAGTGAGGCTGCTCATCCTTTGATTAGCAAGGCTGCTCATCTGTAGAGACAATTGGTCTTTTTCCAAGAGAATATTTGAGACAAAGCACTCCCTTTTCTGTCTCTGACAGATGTCACAATGGGATGAGGGCAGCGGTGGCTGTGTCCCCATGGTGTAACAGGAGCAACAGATCAGAGGTAGCTGTGTCCATGTGATGTCACAGTTGAAGGAGGACAATGGTGGCTGTGTCCTTGTGACATCACAATGGATGCAACATCACAAATGAAGCAACAAAGAAAGAGCATGAAAGATGTAAAATGAAAGAAATTTCCTGTGTTTCAAAAGTTGTTGATGTTGTCCTCCTTACTTTGTTGTTTTCTGTTAATATTTGTGTCTCAGGGGGATTTTGTGTACAGCCTTTGTTTGTAAAGAATTGTGATCAGAAAGCTGGGGTGGGATGGAGTTACAGAGACACAGGCACATGGTGCCAGTTTAGGTGCCCTGGGACCCTCTGCCCAGGCTCCAGCTGCAGCTTCCAAGAGTGTCTCATCTCCAGCAGGTCCTCTGTGACAGCTGTCAGCACCAGGCTTGTGCTGCAGAGACACTGGGGCCTCTGCAGGCAGCACTGGATACTTATGGTCAGACACTGGAGCGCTGCCTGAAAACCTGAGGAGGAGTTTTTACACCTAAGAGCATGACCTCATCAGGTGAAAGAACTGAGTACTTTTAATCAAATGTCAGTGCTTTCCCAGGAGATCCAAATGAGGAGTTTTCAGGAGGTGCATGAATAGCAAGAGGAGAACTATTGCCCTTCCACTGCCTTTGCACTGCCAGTGCTCTCTCCATTAGGCTGTGCATTTAATCTCCCTCACCTGTCACCTATTTCCACCTGTCCTAACTCAACTGACAGTGTCTGAAGTCACCTTTCCAGCAGCCTACCTGCACAGAAGCCCTTGCAATTGCTCTCCACATTGCCCTTCCCCTTACTCTTTGATCATTCAGGCACCACTCAACAATCGAGTTGCTGCTTTGAGCTTCTGGGAGTTAAAAGCTTGCCTGTCTCTCAGTGATCTGTCTAATTAGGCCTTTGGTCAAATCCTTAATTGTGTTTCATTTATAATTTCCTATAAGCTCAAAACATATCTTGCATGGTTATACCTTGTGGAAGGTGAACCTCATTGGTGGCAGCTTGAACTTGGCATAGAGGTGAGGAGTGGGTTTTGTTTTAATGATGAATTAGATCAGTTCTGGTTTGTTTGTTCAGAAATAGGAAAGATCCTTCTTTGCCTTTATGCTGCCAGTTCTCGAGGGAAAGCAGGTGGGAGCTGGTACAAAGGAGCTGTAACTTCCTGCTGCAGACTGCAGGGAGAAGTCTGATGGGAGGAAAAGGGATGCAAGTCCCAGGTGGCTGATGAGAGACATGGTGGGACTGGGAAAGTGAGGAGCAAGGTTGTCCACACTGTGTCAGGCCTCAAGGGACAGCTTTTCCTGCCTGTCCACATCTCCTTAGGAGAGACTCTGGATCAATACCAATAAGAGCATTCTGCTATCATTCCTTCTCTAGACCAAAATATAATAAACTACACCCTTTAGAATAAAAGGTCATTTTTATTAGAAGCTCTTGGAAATCTTTCTCTGTATCTATACTAGGAAACTAATATAAACTAGAGCTTGCTTTGTTTTAATGAGCCCCATGATGCCTTTGGTGCTGAGTCCTTGCACCCCAGGTACTGAGAGAAGATTGTACACACCTTCCCATGAGTCAAAGTCAGAAGAAAAACCTGAAGTATCTTGAAGTATTAATGAGTCCCACTGTGGGCCAGTACTAACAAAGCCTCCCCAGGGACTCATTAGAGCAGACAATTGGAGGCCATGATTGCAGGTAGGCCAAGGCCCTGTGCAGGCAGCTCAGCTGCTGAGAAAACCCTGGCTTGGCTTGATGAAGCAGAAAGGCCAAGCCCTGAGCCCCAGCCCCTGCAAGGCAGATCCTGTCCCTCACCCATTGCTCGAGGCTCTTCCTGGGGCAGTGGGGTGTGTGATGCTGAGTGAAGGACAATGGTAGGATATTTCCCAGCCTTACTTGGGGTGTGCAAGGAGGGAAGGAGGCCACAATACCTGAGGACAACATGTCTCCTCACAGGCCTTGACAGCAGAGACAATTGACAGAGCCAAGGTTACAAAGACTTTTGTTCTCTTGGCAATTTCCAGACTTCACAGCACCTTTTGCCATCTCGACCACACTTTGTCCCACACTGTCCCACAGTTGCTTCTTTTGCTCTGCAGGCTGTAGACTCCATCAAAGAGCTCTCCAAGGGAAAGATCAATTGAATCCCATAGTAACACAGGTGGGAAGAGACCCCTGAACACTGTTGTCCTGGCTCTGGCTGGGATGGAGTTCACTTTCCCCACCACAGCCCATACACTGCTGTGCTTCACACTCCTGGCTAAAGCCATGTTGATCACACACCAATGGTTTGGCTGTTACCCAGCAGTGCTGGCACCGCATCAAGGCTGCCTTTGTCTTGACCCGGGAGGTTTTTCTCCCTTGTCCTGCTGAGGAGGGGGAGTGAGACAATGGATTGGTGGGGACATGATGGCCAATTTTCACCCACCACAGGCATCTTGTCCAACTCTCCTGCTCCAGGCAGAGTTAACTAGGTGAGATTGCTCAAGGGGTCCCTTCCACTTGACATCAAGCATGAAGGAGTTGAAAGTACATTTAGTCCCATAATAGAGAGATACTAAAAGACATTCCCCACTGATGGTCAAGGGCTGTTCACTGGGGGATGCTACTAGAAAGTGGCTGCCAGGAGGACTTTGAACCAAGGATAACAGTTAACTTCATTGTTCTGCAAATTCCCACCCACCGTATATTCCACATCCTCAGTCCAGCTCTCAGCAAGCTGTCTGTAAAGAGCCTACAGGAGACCACATCAAGGGTCCTGCTAAAGGCCAGGTACAAAACATTCCCTTCTTTTCCCTCCCACATGTGTTTTGCATCTTCTTCTTGCCCTTCAAATGCCTGGAGATGGCTGAAAGATGACTTGCCATATCACCTTCCCTGGTGAGCCTGACTAGTCTGGAACTCTCTCACTCCTCCTTCCTGCCCTTTTTGAAGACTGGTTTCATGTCTGCCTTTTCCAAGACATCAAAAACCTCTCTGCTGTCTCTGCCCTTTGCAAGGTGTTTGAGAGTGGTCTCACAGTGACACGGGCCAGCCTTCTCTATAGCCCTGGCACCAAAGGCCTTCTCAATATCCCACACTTCCAGAGGAGTGCCTAGGATACAACAAATACTACAGGTCCACCACTCCAATGGGCTCTCTGTGCAGCTCATGGCTTTGCTGAGAATTTTTTTTCAGTCCCTCCCCATCCCCATCTTTCCTGCTGCACAGGCTGTAGAGGAAGGCCTTGAGCAGGGGTGAGGATGGGGATGAGAAAGGACTTTGTTGAACTGTCTTAGGAGGGCTGTTCTGGGAATCACAGTGACAAGGATGGGGGTAGTGTACTGGGCCAAAAAGTGGTGGGGAATGGAGTGAAATCCATCTGGAGGGCAGTCACAAGTGGCCTTGCCCAGGTGTCAGTTCTGGGGCCAGTCCAGTTTAACATCTTTATCAGTGATCTGGATGAGGGGATTGAGTGCACCCTCCGTAATTTCTCAGATGACACTAAGCTGTTTGGGAGTGTTGATGTATGCATGGGTTGGAAGGCTCTGCAGAGGGACCTGGAGAGGTTGGATCAATGGGCTGCAGCCAACTGTATGAGGTCCAACAAGGCCAAGTGCCAGGTCCTGCACTAGGGTCACAACAAGCCCATGCAACTCTACAGGCTTAGGGAGGAGTGGTTGGAAAGCTGCCCAGCAGAAAGTGACCTGGGGGTGTTGGTTGAAAATCAGCTGAATATGAGGCAGCATTGTGCACAGCATCCTGGCCTGTATCAGAAACAGCATGGCCAGCAGGACACGGGAAGTCACCCCTGTACTCAGCATTGGTGAGGCCACACCTTGAATACTGTGTCCAGTTTTGGGCCCCTCACTCCAAGAAGGACATTGAGGAACTGAAGCGTGTCCAGAGAAGGGCAACAAAGTTGGGGAAGGGTCTGGAGAACAAGCCTTATGAGGAGAGGCAGAGGGAACTGGGACAGTCTAGAGAAGAGGACACTGAGGGGAGACCATATCACTGTCCACAACTACCTGAAAGGAGGGTGTAGCGAGGCAGGTGTGTGTTGTTTCTCCCAGGTAACCAGTGATAGAATAAGAGGCAATGGCCTGAAGTTGCTTCACTGAAAGGGTTCTCAGGCAATGGAACTGGATACCTAGGGAGGTGGTTGAGTCACCATCCCTGGAGGTGTTTAAAAGATGGGTAGATGGGGTGCTAGAAGATCTGGTTTAGTAGTGGACAGGTACGGTTGGACTCAATGATCTCAAATGTCTTTTCTAACCAAGCCATTCTATGATTCTCTGTGACGTTTTAGATCGAGTGCTCACGTGCCAATGTTTGGTTTCTCGTTGTTTGCCAAGGCAAAGCCCCTTGCAGGATCCCAGTCCCACAGAAAACCTGAGACTGCCGTCTTCTCAGTCATCTGCTGTAGCCTTCACACTGTCAGGGCATTGATCCTGTTCTGTCATAGGGGTTAGGGTTGTGGTTAGGAGTTAAGGTTAGTGTTAGGGGTTAGGATTAGGGTTAGGGTTAAGGATAGGATTAGAGTTAGGATTAGGGGTTAGCCTTACAGTTAGGGTTAGAGTCAGATTTAGATTTAGGATTACAGTTAGGGGTTAAATTTAGGGTAAGGATTAAAAGTTTGGGCTAGGTTTAGGTTTAGCATTATGGTTAAAGTTTAGGTTTAGGGTTAAAGTTAGGTTTAGTTTTAGGGTAAAGGGTTATGGTTGGGATTTAGCATTAGAATGGAAGGTTAGGAGATAGGTTAGGTTTAGGGTTAGGGTTAGGTTTATGGTGCCTTTAGGGTTAGGTTTAGGGTTATGGTTAGGGGTGGGGGTTAAAGGTAGGAGTTTCAATTAGCATTGTTAAGGGTTAGGGTTAAGGTGAGGATTAAGGTTAGGATTATGGTAATGTTCAAGGTGAGGGTTAATGTTAGGGATAGGTATTAGGTGTGTTGTCATTGAGGTGCTTGTGCTGTCAGAAATTGCTGAGTGGCTGATCTGGCCAGTGTACAACCAGGGTGAGGGTGAATGTTGCGGTTGTTCAGGTTAAGGTGAGGGTTTGGGTAAGGCTGAGTTCTAGATTTAGGTTTAGTTCTGTGTTAGGTGTAAGATTATAGTGCCACTACCATTAAGGTTTGGGGTTAGGGTTATTTTAATTTGAGGAGTAGGGTGGAGTGAGGCTTAGGGTTAGGGCTATGGTGCAGTTAGTTTTAAGGTTAGGGTTAGGATTTGGGTTAAAGTTAGGTTTAAATTGATGTTTAGGTTTATGTTTAGTGTTAGGGTTAAGGTCAGGATTAGGGACAGGTTTCTGGTTAATGTTAAGGTAACCTTTTGGATGCCATTATGGTTATGGTTTAATTTAATGTTAAATTTAGGGCAAGATTTAGTTTTAGGATTAGTGCTATGGTTAGGGTTAAGTTGAGAGGTAGGGTTAGGGTTAGGGTTAATTTGAGGGTTAATGTTAGTTTAGCATCAGGGATAGGGTTATGGTTGGGGTTATGTTTAGGTTTCGGATGCCATGAGGGTTAGGGTTCGGGTATGATTTAGGGCAAGGATTATTGTTAGAATTTCTGTTTAGTTAATTTTAGGGATAGGATTTGGGTTAAGTTTTCTGTTAGGGCTAGGGTTAGTGTTAGGGTTCAGATGAGGGTTAGGTTTAGGGTTTAGAATTAGGTCAATTAGGGTTAGGGTTAAATTGCAGAATAGTTTAAGGTTAGTGTCTGAGTTAGGGTTATGGTTCTCATTATAGCCAGGGGTTAGAGTTAGGGGTAGGGTTAGGTTTAGTGTAAGGTTTTGGGGGTAGGTTTAGGCTTTGATTTAGGCTGAGGTTTAGAGTTACGGTGTGTTTCTTCTGAGCTGCTTGTGGTGTCAAAAGTCCCCGAGTAGCTGATATGACCGGTGTGTAACCAGGTTTGGGTTAGGGTTAGGGTTTAGGTGATTTAGGACTTGGGTTTGTATTAGGGTTGGATTTTGGGCTATGGTTCTGTTAGGGCTAGTGTTTATGTTTCAGGGCAGACTTAGTTTTAGGGTTACAGTTAGGTTCATTGTCACTGATAAGTTGAGGGTTTAGGTTAACTCAAACCCTAGGTTTGCCTTAGGGTTATGGTTAAGATTAGGGTTACAAGTAGGTTTATCTTTAGGGTTAGGGTTAGAGTGACATTAGAGTAAAGTGGAAAAGAGGCACGTGGAAAAGTTTTTGTGTTGTCCCTGCTCAGAGGGAATCCATGACACAGCCCTGAAGATCTGCATGTGGGACAGCACAATGAAATCAAAACACACTGAAGCTAAGGAAAGTGTAACCACAATAAGCCCAGTGTCCCTGAAGTGGGACTGGGAGAGCACGTGGGCTGTGGTTCCTGGGACCATGGGGTGACTCTGTTGGGCTGTGCTGGTCAAGCTGGGAGACAGACTCAGCTGGTTGTGGTCACTGCCAGTGAAGCATCCCACAAAAGCTCTTAGGTGCCCATGGAAGATGCTCAGAGGGACCCTGCCTTGTTCCAATGCTGGGAGATGTGTTTGGGTGTTGCACTGGTTCCAGTCTATGAAAGGTCACTGAGGGTAAAATGAATCTATGGAAGTCAGCTCTGTCACAGAAGTGCCCATGACCTGTCCCTGTCTGCAGGACTATCACACAGCAGGACTGTGACCAAGCTGCAAGAGCACTCAGGCCTTCCACCAACACAGGGGCTGAGAAGGAGAGTGTGGAAGGGGATAGGGAGCAGCTCTGGAAAGACCAAGCACTGGTGGTCCTTGGCAGTGCTGCTGTGCTGGGAGTATTTTTCCCTCCACCTCTGTACACAGCTCCTGCTGTGAAGCTTTACGAAGGCCTCAGTGGAAGGTTCTTAGACGGAAAAGTCACTGCAGGGTCTTTTAATCTGTTTAAAAATACAGAGAGCACTGCACCTCATTTACACAGTCCCATCTATAAGTAGACACTGAATTGGAAGTGGGTTGAATAATAACATTTAATTTTGAACAATATTATCACAATAAAAACAAGAAACCTCAGACCAAGACCATCACCACCAAAAACCTGAGAAGGCTGGGCCTGTAATGAGTTACATCATGAACACTGTGCAGAAGAACACAGGCCCTTTATTGCTTCTGAAAAACTTCCAGTCTTCATTTTCCTCAGGGCATCCTTGAGCTCCTGGTTCCTCATGCTGTAGATGAGGGGGTTCACTGCTGGAGGTACCACCGAGTACAGAACTGACACCACCAGATCCAGGGATGGGGAAGATATGGAGGGGGGCTTCAGGTAGGTAAACAAGCCAGTGCTGACAAACAGGGAGACCACGGCCAGGTGAGGGAGGCACGTGGAAAAGGCTTTGTGCCGTCCCTGCTCAGAGGGGATCCTCAGCACAACCCTGAAGATCTGCACATAGGACACCACAATGAAAACAAAACAAGCAAAGAATAAACAGGTACTAACCACAAGAAGCCCAACTTCCCTGAGGTAGGAGTGTGAGCAGGAGAGCTTGAGGATCTGGGGGATTTCACAGAAAAACTGGTCTAGGACATTGCCCTGGCAGAGGGGTAGTGAAAATGTATTGGTCATGTGCAGGAGAGCATTGAGAAACCCAGTGGCCCAGGCAGCTGCTGCCATGTGGACACAAGCTCTGCTGCCCAGGAGGGTCCCGTAGTGCAGGGGTTTGCAGATGGCAACGTAGCGGTCATAGGCCATGATGGTGAGAAGAAAATGCTCTGCTAAAATGAAAAAGAGAGACAGAAAGAGCTGGGCAGAACATCCTGGGTAAGAGATGGCTCTGGTGTCCCACAGGGAATTGGCCATAGATTTAGGCAGAATGGTGGAGCTGGAACCCAGGTCAAGGAGGGAAAGGTTGAGGAGGAAGAAGTACATGGGGGTGTGCAGGTGGTGGTCACAAGCTATGGTGGTGATGATGAGGCCGTTGCCCAGGAGGGCAGCCAGGTAGATGCCCAGGAAGAGCCAGAAGTGCAGGAGCTGCAGCTCCCTCCTGTCTGCAAATGCCAGGAGGAGGAACTGGGTGATGGAGCTGCTGTTGGACATTTGCTCTTTTGTCACACAAAGACACTGTTCAAAAAGGAAAGGAGAGAGAAAACTTAGGACAGACTCCTGTGAGCAAAGCCACTGCCTTGTTCACAGAGATCCCCCCAGGTGAAATGCATTTATTTTCTGTGGTTTGTGCTGGCTGAGTGTGCTGTGAGGAGCTGAGGAGTCAGCTTTGCTCTGCTGCAGTGGGTACATGGAGCTGCTTTGTGACAGCTCCACCATTCACAAGGGATGTCAGATGGAACCCACCTGTAATGGGAAAGTTCAGTATCTGCACTCATGGCTCTGAAGAACGTGGGCTGCAGGAGAGAGGCTCAGCATGTGGTTATAAGAATTTCGTTTGTGATTTTTATTTTTCACCATCAAATGCCCTGAATGTTCCTTGTAGGAGTAAAAATCTTTATTTTTATTTATGAAATGTTAAATCTTGAGACAGGACATGCAAAAGTGCTCAGAGCTCTGTGGTTTAGTGCAGAGCCAGGAGAGCTGCAGTGTCCATCAGTCTGTTACCCACCTACCCTGCACTTTCACTTGTGCTGCCTTGGAGGTGACTTCACACACAAATTACTCCTTAAATAAAACCAACTGGCCTCATATGAGGGAGCAATGTCTCAAAGGGCAGAGCTGCAAACTCTTTTCTGTCCCAGCCCAGAGGTGCAGTTGTGATGAAGACAGCAGTAGAAGAGCCCTCCCAGAGAGAAGCAAAGGACTCTGAGAGGAGAGTGCCCATCCCCAAGAAAAGGCTCAGCACTCCCTGGGATCCTACAGCAGAGCTCAGCCTTTCTGCGGGCAGCTCCCTAGCCCAGGAGGACAGACAAAGCAGACAGTCAGGGCTCCTGCAGATGAGATGTTCTCCAGAGAGAGTCAGCTCCTTGCCCAGCAGACAGTGCCCAGAAGGCATCTCCAGGGAAGGACCACAACAGAGCTGCCTGAAGGCAGCCTCCCCCAGTGCTTCTTGGCAGTTTCCCCCCACCCCTGGCCCATGGCTCTGCTGCCTGCAGCTGTTTCTCTGTGCCCAGGTCTCCTCCCTGCCAGTCCTCCCAGAGCCCATCCCACTGGCTGTGTGCTCAGCTGTGCCCTGCATTCACCTCCTAGTCCCAGGGCACTGCTCAGGGACAGCTCTGGCTGGGCAGGCTCTGATGGCACGATCAGACCAACCCTGATAAGCCTGGAAGAGCCAAAGTGATGCTGTCTGTAAGTGAAGGTGTGTTTGTTTCTGATACTCCAGGGTTTATTCAACTTTCAGACAAAGAGATTTGGAGTCTCACTGCCTCCTCTGACAGGTGAATGTTTCTGTCCCATTTCTCACCCAGAAAACATAGAGTAGAAGATGGATAGAAGAGGATCCTTCCCTTTCAGGGAGCCTCTGCCTTGCTGTGCTTCTTGAAAAATCTCCTGGCAATGTGCTGTACTGATCTGCAGCTGGGAGCAGCCCTGACCCACAGAGCACCCTCTCAACAGCAGGACCCTGCCCTGCCAGGGCTGGCTCCTTCCAACCACAGCTTCTCCCTGCAGCACTGGGAGGAGCTCCCCGGGCAGGCTGAGAGCTGACCCTGGCAGGCAGCAGAGTCCCTGCCCCGGCACACAGCCCCTGGAGTGCAGGGACCCTGCTGGCAAGGACAGCCCTGGGCACCCCTGGCTGCACACCCGCTTTCACACCATTCCAAATGGCCTACAAGAGCCCCCCACCCTAAGCTGTGGGCTGTGCCAGCTTGAGGAGATGCCTCCAGGAACTCCAGCTGCATTGCCCTGCACCCAGAGACTTACCGTGCCAAGGGCTGCAGAGATTTCTCCTGCAGTGAGCTCGCAGTCATCCTCTCAGTCCTGACCACCTTCCAGCTCTCTCTCTGCCTTGCTCATCTCCCTCAGACACCCTGGCAGTGCCCTTCTCCCTGCTGCGCTTTGCAGAGGAGCTGCTCCTGGGCAGAGCTGCAGAGAGACAGCTTGTCATGAGCTCCCTCCAGCCCAGGATCTCAGCCCAGCCCAGCAGCAGAAGCCCAGAACAAGATATTTTAGTGACCCCTCATGTGGGTTTGATGCTTGATTAAGGGCCCTCAGCCACTGAGGGGAAGTTGAAGAAATCTCTCCAGAAGTCAGTGCCAGGTGCAACCGCCAAAATTTCTTGTAGCGTTAATGGGTCCCACTGAGGGACGCTACTGGGAACACATCTCCAGGGTCCAGTTAGAGCAGCAAACTGGAGGCAGTGATGGCAGGTCAGGGAAAATGAGGTAAAGGTGGCTCTGATGCTGAGGAAACCTGGATCTGTTTCATTAATGCAAAGGACCAAGCCCTGAGCCCATTAACCAAAGGCCCAGGCCCTGATCCCCAGCCCCTGGGAAGGGAGATCCTGTCCCTCACTCATTCCTCAGGGCTGTTCCTGGGGCACTGTGATGTGGAGATGGGCAATGCCAAGGGCAGGACTATGGGATGACACTTCCCAAGCTCCTAGGTATGAACAAAGAAGCAAGGAGGCCCCAGTGCTGGAAGAATGAATTGTCTCCTTATAGGCATCAGTGGCAGAGAAACAGCCATCACCAAAGGAATTTCAGCTTTTCCACATCCCTCTCTCATTTCCACCACAGACTGTCCTATGGTCTCACATCACCTGTGCCCCTTTCACTCCAGGCTGTAGTCACCCACCCAGCTGCCCACCTTGCTCTCACCTTCCTTTAATGATTCCTCTCCATCCTCCCTGGATTTTCCTTGACACACAAAGCCTTGGGCTGATCCAGGCTCTTTCTGGGTGATGTGTTGTACCACAGGACTGAACCCGGACTCATATTTCTTTCTCCTTGTGTCCATTCTGGAGCTGCCCACCTGTGTTTTGTGGCATTATTTCTGTCTCACACTGTTTTCCACTACAAAGAAAAGCTCCACCATCTCTGAAACCTCCCTTCAAGCACTCTCAGGCTACTCCTATACTGCCCTGTCTCCACACCACCGAGACCAGGGCCCTCAGCCTCTATTTTTTTCAGGCCATGTGCTTCAGACCTCCAGACTGGGAAGATCTAGGGAGATCTCTAGGCACTTTCCAAAGCGTTTGCAGATCTAAATGTCATGGTCATAGACCAAGAACGATGACATGAGACTTTTAACCAAGGCCTGTAGTGGCAGGACAAGGGGCAAAGGCCTTAATTGGAAAGAGGCAGATTTAGATTGGGTATAAGGAGACAATTATTTAGGAGACAGTGGAGCAGCTTGCCCAGAGATGTTGTGGATGCCCCAACCTTGGAAGTGTCCCAGGTCAGGAACTATGAGCAACCTAATCTAGTGAAAGATGTTAACTGAGGTCACTCATTAGTGTTCCCCAGGGATCAGTATTGGGTCCCACAATGTTTAATATCTGCATAAGTGGTCTGGGTGATGGGATCAAGTGCACCCTGATGAAGTTTACTGATGATATCAAAGTGACTGGGAAAGGAGACACTTTGGAAGGAAGGGCCACCCTGCAGGAAGTCCTGGATAGGCTGGAAAACTGATGAACTCCATCACCATGGTGCAGTTCTTTCAGATTCATCTGGAGAGGATGCCAGGTCATCTCTTCAAGACTGTGCTTTTGTTTAACCTGATGGTCCTTGATGTCCCTTCCAAACTGGTATTCTATTGTTCTATCATTCTATGATGTCCCTGTCCATGGCAGGGGAGTTGAACTAAGTGATCTTTTAGATCCCTTCCAACCCAAACCATTCTAGGATTCCTTGTTTCTAATACCTCCAAACCTTCTCCCCAAGGCTGCAAATACAAATGCACCATGGAGGCATTTTAATCTGACCTTGTCCTCAACACTTCCATAAAAAATAATGAATTGCCATTTCTAGGACATGAGTTGCCATGTTTCCAGAGAAACAATTCAAAACCCAAAAGGTACAAAATTAATTCAAGGAAAGGTCCAACATATCTGTGTGACAGATTCAGCAGGTGAGTCAAAGCAAGAGCCTCCCAGGATGCCCCTGCCAACTGAGGGGCAAGGTCAGGGTTTGGTATGGGGTGTGTTGCCGTGGAGGTGCTTGTGCTGTCACAAATGTCTGAGTTGCTGTTATGGCCAGTGTGTAACCAGGGTTAGGCTTAGGGTTAGGGGTTAGGCTTAGGGTTAATGACACCATCAAGGGAAGGGTCAGGCTTAGGGTTAGGCTTAGGGTTAGGTTTGGGGTGCCAGTGTTGCCACTGAGGTGCCTGTGCTGTCACAAGTGCTTGAGTTGCTGCTCTGGCCAGTGTGTAACCAGGGTTAGGGTTTCTGGTTAGGGTTGTTAGGCTCAGTGTTAGGGTTCAGGTCAGGGTTTGGGTTAGGCTTAGGTTTAGATTTCGGGTTAGTTCAGGGTTAGAGTTACGGTTACGATGACATGAAGGTTAGCATTGGGGGTTAGGGTTAGGGTTATGTTTAATGTGAGGAGTAGGCTGGGATTAGGGTTAGGGCTATGGTACAGTTAGTTTTCAGGTTAGGATTAGGATTAGGGGGATTGGACTAGATGATCTTTCAAAGTCCCTTCCAATCCCTAACATTCTGTGATTCTGTGATCAGGGTTTAGGTTAGGGTTAAATAGGGGGTAGGGTTAAGGTTAGTGTCAGGGTGAAGTTTAGGTTAGGGTTAGGGACAGGGTTACAATTCCGTTTTGCATGCCATTAGGGTTACATTAGATTTGGTGTTAAAATTAGGGTAAGATTTAGGGTTAGGATGAGTGCTAGGGTCAGGGTGAAGTTGAGGGTTCAGCGTTGGTTAGGGTTAGTGGTACAGTTATGGGTAGGGTTAAGTTCAGGTTTTGGATGTCATTAGGGTTCTGGTTAAATTTAGTGTTAGAATCAGGGTAAGATTTGGAGTTAGGAATAGTGTTAGGATCACTCTTAGGGTTAGCATTAGGCTTTAGGTTAATGCTAGGATTTATGAGTAGAGTTAGGGTTAGGGATTACTGTTATGGTTATGATTAGTTTTAGGTTGAGGATTATAGTTTGAGGTGAGATTTAGGGTTATTGTTAGGGTTAGGG
Source organism: Caprimulgus europaeus (assembly GCA_907165065.1). The sequence goes on from OU015559.1 coordinate 174,162, forward strand.
TGAAATGTTAAGGTTATGGTTTTGGTTACATTTAGGGTTTAAGGCTAGGGTTTTGAGTAGAGTTAGATTTTAGGGATTGAGTCATGTTTAGTTTTAGGCTTAGATATTGAGTGTGGATTAGTGTTAGGGTTAGGGTTTAGGGTTTGGTCCATTAGGCTTAGGCTTTGGGTTAAGTTTTGGGATAGGTTAGGGTTAAGGTCAGGGATAGGGTTAGGTTTATGGGTAGGCTTCTGTTTAGGGTCAGCATGAGGCTGCCATTAGGGTCAGTCTTAGGTTCTATTTATGGTTACTGTTAGGGTGATGGTTAAAGGTTTGGGTTAGGTTTAGAGCTTGGAATAGATTTTAAGTTTAGGTTTAGGGAAAGGAACTCTTAATTTTAGGGTCAAAATTGAGGTGTAGGGTGATGGTTAGGGTTTGGGTTAGGGTGAGGGTTAGGCTCAGGCTAATTATTTTGATTAGGGTTAGGGTTAGGTTTATGGTTAGGGTTAGGTTTGGGATTTGGGTTGATGTTAGGGGTTAGGGTTAGGAGTAAGTTAGGGCTATTTTAAGTTTCATGGATACGTTTAGGTTTAGGTTTAGGTTTAGGTTTAGGGTTACAGTGTCTTGCTGTCTTGGTGCTCCTGCTGTTACAAGTCCCCGAGTGCCTGATATGACCAGTGTGTAACTGAGTTAGGGTTAGGGGTTAGGGTTTGGTCTGTTAGGGCTAGGGTTTGGATTAATTTTAGGGTTATGGTGTTGTTAGGGTTAGGGTTTATGGTTCAGGATATGTTTTTGTGGTTAGGGTTATGGTCAGTGATACAGTGCCATTAGGGTTAGGGTTAGGTTTTGTGGTTATGTTTAGGGTTGAGGTTAGGGTTACAGTTAAGGTGACAATTAGGTTAGGGTTAGGGTAAGGTTTAGGTTTAAGATTAGGGTCAAGATTCAGGAGAGGATTAGGTTTGGGTTTGGGCTACGGTACAGTTAGTGTTATTGTTAGGTTTGCATTTAGGTTTAGGGTTAGGGTTAGTGTTGGAGTCAGGGTTACGGTTAGGGATCTCATCAGAGTAACCAGGGTTAGGACTAGATTAGAGTTAAGGTTAATTTTAAGGTTTGAGTTATCGTTTGGTCGAGGGTTTGGGTTAGGGTTAGGGCTGGGGTTTGGTTTTGGTTTAGGTTCAATTTAAGGGTGTGAAACAGGTTCGTGTTCTCCTTCCTGTTACAGTTATGGTTAAGGGTAGGTTTAGGGTGCTATAAGGTTATAGTTATGCTTAGGCTAAATTGAGGGTGGGGTTTAGGGTTTCAATTAGTTCTAGGATCAATTTTGGAGTCATGGTTATGGTTCAAGTTAGGGTTTGGGTTGTTATTAGGGTTAGGTTCTGGGTTAGGATTAGGGTCAGGGTTATGCTTAAGGTGAGGGGTTAGGGCTTGGGTTAGGGTTAGGGTTAGGGTTAGGGTTAGGGTTAAGGTTATGCTTAAGGTGAGGGGTTAGGGTTTGGGTTAGAGTTACGGTTAGGGTTAGGAGTTAGAATGATGGTTAAAGTTATAGTTAGTATGATAGTTATGGGTTCAATTTAGGGTCAGGTGTAAAGATTTGGATATGGGTTAGAGTTTTCATTATGGTTAAAGTTTAGGTTTAGGGTTAAATTCAGGGTTAGTTTTAGGACGAAGGGTTAGGTTTAGGATTTGGGGTTAGAATGTAAGTTTAGGGGATAGGTTTGGTTTAGGTTTCAGGTGAGCTTTATAGTGCCTTTAGGGTTAGGGTACGGGTTAGTGTTAGTGTTCCGGTTAGGTTTTGAATGCCATTATGGTTGTGTTTAGATTTGTTGTTAAAGATAGTTAAGATTTAGGGTTAGGATTAGGGTTAAGTTGAGGGGTGGGGTTTAGGTTAGTGTTAGAGTTTAGCTGAAGCTTAAGGTAAGTGTTAGGGTACGGGTTTGGGTTACGGGTGGGTTTTTGATGCCATTAGATTTAGGGTTAGGGTTAGGCTTTAGGTTAATATTAGGGTAATAGTTAAGCTTATGGTTAGAAGCATTTTAGTGATTAGAGTCATGGTTACAGGTAGTTTTATGTTTACAACAATAGTTAGGGGTTAAATTTAGGGTTAGTGTTAGGATTGGGGCTAAATTTAGGTTAGGCTTAGGGTTAGGGTTCAGGTTATGGTTATGTTTAGAAGTAGGAGTAGGGTTAGGTTTAATGTAAATGTTAGGGGTATATTTAGGCTTAGGTTTAGTTTTAGGGTTAGGATTAGGTTTACAGTTAGGATTAAGGTAAGATTTAGGGGTAGAGTTATGGTTAGGGTTAGGGTTAAGGTTAGGGGATTTGGTTTATGATTAGAGCTAGGAGTTGTGTTAGGTTTAGTGTAAGCTTTAGGGACAGGGTTAGGCTTACTTTTAGGTTTAAGATTACGGTGTGTTGCTGTTGAAGTGTTGAAGTGCTCTGGTGAGAAGGAGAGAGGGAGGGGACTGCTACTAGTCTAAGCACGCGCAGTCTCATGGTTTTTGGGCTGTGAAAGAAAAGTTTCCAAGGTGTTATGTCACTGGTAGCAAAACACATGGGAGGGCAGGTACGGCAGCCAAGCTGATTATTATAGAATCACAGAGTCATTTTGATTGGAAAACACTTTCAAGTTCATCAAGTCCAACTGTAAACCCAGCCCTGCCAAGTCTGGAGTCCCCTCTTCTCCAGTCTCCTTCAGCCCAGGTCCCTCAGCCACTCCTCATAACACACGTGCTCTAGACCCTTCACCAGCTCTAGTTGCTCTTCTTTGGACACGCTCCAGTGCCTCAATGATTTTCTAGAGGGTCCCAAAGGTTTACACAGAATTGAGGTCCAGCCTCAAGAGTGAGATCACACAGGAAGGCGCCCAGGTGGGTTTTGAATGTCTCCAGAGAAGGAGACTCCACACCCTCCCTGGGCAGCCTGTCCCAGTGCTCTGTCACCCTCACTGTAAAGAAGTTTCCTCTCAAGTTTAAGTGGAACCTCCTGTGTTCCAGCTTGCACCCATTGCCCCTTGTCTTATTGCTTTTCGCTGAGAGGAGTCTAGCTCTATCCTCGTGGCACTCACCCTTTGTATATTTATAAACATGAGTGAGGTCTGCCAGGCAGCTCTCCAGCCACTCTTCCCCAAGCCTGTAGCATTGCATGGGGTTGTTGTGACCCAGATGCAGGACCTGGAACTTGGCCCTATTGAGCATCATAGAACTGACCTTGGCCCATTGATCCAGCCTGTTGAGATCCCTTTGCAGATCCTTCCTACGCTCCAGCAGATCAACACACCCACCCAACTTTGTGTCATCTGCAAACTTACTGAGGATACATTCCATCTGCTCCTCAAGATAATTGATAATTACATCAAACAGAGCTGAAGTCAGTGCTGAGAGCTGGGGAACACCACTTGTGACAGGCCACCAACTGGATTTAACTCCATTCACCACAACTCTTGGGGCCTGGTGTGGAGTAATTACTGGAGGTAACTAAAAATCAGGAATTGGCTGTGTCCACACACTGAGGGAAAGGTAGAGTGTCAAAGAAGATCCCAGGGGAAAAGCGTAGCTGCTATGCCAGGAATTCCTCCAACATCACCTTCCTTCGGACTGTTTATCTGTACAGGAGATGGGAAAGAGTGGCAGCTCCTTCTCCAACTCCTGTACCAGTTACAGTTTGGACTCCACAAGGCTTGATGTGTGGTCTGTTTGTGATTCTGGATCAACAGCTGGTGCCCCTTTGGACAACTGCCTCCCTTTGTGGACCTTGACAAAACCAGAACTCCATACCACTGACCCCCCTCTTTCCCCCCTCAGAGAGCACATCTCTAAGTTTTAATTACAATCCATACGAGTCTGTATTCATCCTGTTGCTCTATTAAAGGTGCTTTCATTTGCTTACAGACTTGCTGCACCATTTCTCACTGGGCTGCCACCTGATCAGGCCGGGAGAGTCCATAGATGGTGACTGGCCAACTGGTGCGGGACACTGTGGAGTGATTCCGGCACTGACGCTCCCGGACTTGTGGTGTCTCATCACATGTGTCTGTCCACAGCCAGCCACACAAACCCCGTGCCCCACGGGACACCACTGAAGGCTGCAGGTTCAGCCGTGTGAGGCCATGAATTGTGAGTGCAGGAGTGCAATGCACTGTTCGGTGCATGCGCAGTTGTTGGACCAATCGTGCTCACTTGGGCATCACTCAGGATCTAAGCCCAGCACCCCCAGCTCCTCCAGTGATCTGAGGGTGAGTTGGAACACAAGGGGGTTTCTTTCCTGCCAAATTGCCCTACAACCCCTTTCACACCACAGCCCCTCAACATCTTTGTGGCCCTCTGTTGGACTCTCTCCAGAAGATCACTGTCTTTCTTGAACTGGGAAGCCCAGGACTGGACACAGGACTCCAGATGTGGCCTCACCGGGGCAGAGCAGAGGTGGAGGAGAACCTCCCTTGACCTGCTGGCCATGCTCTTTTCAATGCACCCCAGGATACTGTTGGCCTTCCTGGCCAAAAGGGCACACTGCTGGCTCATGACCAACCTGCTGTCCACCAGGACACACCAGGTCCTTTTAGATCTGGATACCCAGATCTGAATCCAAGATTGTGTTTTAATACAATCTTCAGCTTTTTAAGTTATTTGCTTTTGTTTCCTCTTAGCTGAGCTTCATTTTGTTTTCAATTTCATTATTATAATTAATATTTTGAAAGAAACCATAATTTCCAGCACTGAAAAGGTGGGGTGTAGCTACAGGGACACAGATGCCTGGTGCCAGTGCAGGTGTCCTGGGCTGCTTAGAGGAGAAAACTGGGGGCACAAATGTCAGGTATGCAAAGGTGATGTAAAGGTGGCTCTGATGCTGAGTGTTCCTTAATGTGTTGCATGAAGACAAAGGGCCAAGGCCTGACACCCAGACCCTGGGAAGCTTGGATGGGTGCACTGTTCACTGGGTGAGAAACTGGCTGATGGCCAGGCCCAAAGAGTTGTGGTGAATTGAGTTGAATCCAGTTGGTGGCTGGTCACACGTGGTGTTCCCCAGGGCTAAGTACTGGGGACAGCTCTGTTTAATATCATTATCAATGATCTTGATAAGCAGATCAAAGTAAGTTTGCAGATGACACGAAGTTGGATGGGTGTGTTGATCTGCTTGAGATCAACACAATCTTTCCAGATTTCGTTTTTGGTTTCAGGATTGTCACTCCTCCAGGAACATTATCTGAGAAAATGTTTGACTTCTTCAACACGTAGGGAGCAATAGCACTGTGTATAAGTTATTTGCATATTTTATTACTATTATCATTATTATTTTAATATCATTATTATTTTAAGTTTTAATTTATTTCAACTATTAAAATGCTCTGATCTCATCCTATGAGTCTCCTTACCCTTACAACTATAATTGTCCCCCTGCCCCTGGGTGGGAGGAGGGGAGAGTAAGCGAGCAGCTGTGTTTGGCTGCCAGCCATGTGCTAGCCAAGTGAAACCACCACAGTCCTTTTTGGCGCCCAACGTGGGGCTCAAGGGGTTGAGATAATGACAATGTTTAACAGAATGTTTTAACTTCTTGTTATGGTGTTGGTTTCATGGTTGCTGGTTGCAATGGTGCTTCATTTCACTGTAAAATTGTCAGTAGAACTGTGGGATGGAAATCCTTACTTGCTTTTTGTCACACTCATTTGCTATAAAAACATGATGAAGGATCTTGTTCAGCTGTCCTGTTTGGTAGTGTTTCTGAGAATCATCCCATATTTGTATGCAGTATTTCCACCATCTTCGCATTTCAGAAGAAACTTTTAGATAGTCTTGATAGTTTTCTGGTTTACCTTGTCTCTCCGTGGAGACAACCCACCGAGAAAACATCTCCGTTCCTCGGCTCTCATCTTCCTGGTCACTATTAAAAATTACAGCTTTGGTTTTTTCCTCCTCAGGCTGTCAGGGTGTTAATCAGCCATTTCCGTCCCTCGAGTGCCCCCCACCGGAGATCAGTCATAATTGCACCAATTCCTTTGTATCTCGGAGAAATCAAATGATGAAGGGGACAGCTCCTGACAAGTTCTCCGTCTCTGCCAGGCCACATACAAAAGTGTGAGAGAGTTTTAAATCTTCTAGGGATGGTCTCAGCATCTTGTTTTTGTTGCTGGGTCTTCTGAATGCAGTTCAGGTCTTTTTGAAGACTAGAAAACTCTTTAGGTGTACCATCCTGGGAATGACCTCTGCAATAGACACTGAAGCTGCTGAAACTTCTGTGAGCAACACTGCAGCTCCTGACAGCCCTGCAACAGACACTGTAGCTACTGACAGCCCTGCAACAGACACTGTGGCTACTGAAAGCCCTGCAACAGACACTGTGGCTACTGACAGCCCTGCAACAGACACTGTGGCTACTGACAGCCCTGCAACAGACACTGTGGCTACTGAAAGCCCTGCAACAGACACTGTGGCTACTGACAGCCCTGCAACAGACACTGTGGCTACTGACAGCCCTGCAACAGACACTGTGGCTACTGACAGCCCTGCAATAGACACTGCAGCTACTGAAAGCCCTGCAACAGACAGTGTGGCTACTGACAGCCCTGTAACAGACACTGTGTCTACTGACAGCCCTGCAATAGACACTGCAGCTACTGAAAGCCCTGCAACAGACAGTGTGGCTACTGAGAGCCCTGTAAGAGACACTGCAGCTACTGAAAGCCCTGCAACAGACACTGTGGCTACTGAAAGCCCTGCAACAGACACTGTGGCTACTGACAGCCCTGCAACAGACACTGTGGCTACTCTGAGAACCACAAGAACTGCAGATATTCAGACTCAAGTGACAGGACCGCTCCAGCTCACACTGTGGCTGCTCAAATTCCAAAAACAAATGCTGCATCTCCTGACCACGGTGTTGGGCCCTGCTGCTCCAATCTCTGCAATGCAGCTACTCAGACCATGACAACAAGCACTTCAGCTACTCAGCTCCTGGTGGTGAGGGATGAATCTGAGCTAGAGGACCAACCAGTGCCAGTGATAATTGCCTCTACACAGAATAAAAAGTATAAAACCAAAGCATTTCACATGGCAAAGAGTGAAGATAAACCAGGGGTATCACCAGGACATGAGAAAGAGGCAAAACCAGAAATAATGCCCCCATCTTTATCCCCGAGTGAGATACAGGAAAAGATTACAGCTGTCATCCAGGTGAGGGAATTATGACTTGGCTGCTCCAATGCTGGGATAACGGAGCCAGTAGCTTGGGCCTGGTAGGCAGGGAAGCCAAGCAGCTGAGATCCCTTGCTGGAGAAAGTGACATTGGTAAAGCAAGTGGAAAAAAGACACAAAGCTTCAGCCTCTGGAAATATCTTCTGTCAGGCGTGAGGGAAATGCATCCCGTGAAGGATAATGATGGATTGGAACCATGGGTAGGCAAATGGAGCACCATGGAGAAAGTTATCCAGCTCTGGAGGGAACTGGCTGTGTGGGTACTGATTTATGATGACCCCAAGGCAATGCACAGTTACCCACAGATCCAGATGAAGTCCAGTGCACACTACCCACGTGGTGGAAGCTCATACAGGGTGCATCCACATCGTATGCCAAGTTTCTGAATGAAAAAGTGTCCCAACTTGAGGATAAATTATGCTCTTTACCTGTACAGACCAATTTCTCAGCCATTAAAAGTAAGTGTTCCCCTGTCCAGAAGGGACATCATACACCAAGAGGGTAGTTTTACTTGAGTGACTCTGGAGAAGACGTGAGGAAGTGGGATGGAAAAACCTTGCCATGGACTGATCCAGAATGCACTGGAACAGGGTGGAGCTCCAGAACACCTGCAATGCATAGACAACTTTATTGTATGGGGCAATACAGCAGCAGCAGAAGTTTTCCAGAAAGGAAAGAATCCAAATCCTCTTGAAAGCTGACTTTGCCATGAAACAAAGCAAAGTCAAGGCACCTGTGCAAGAGATCCAGTTTCTAGGAATAAAATGGCAGGACAGATGTCGTCAGATCCCAATGGATGTGATAAACCAAATAACAGCTGTGTCCCCACCAACTAACAGAAAGGAAGCACAAGCCTTCTTAGGCACTGTGGGTTTCTGGAGAATGCACATTTCAAATTACAGACAGATCGTGAGCCCTCTACCAGGTGACCCAAAAAAAAACCCTATTTGAGATGGGATATTGAGTAGCAACAAGCCTTTGAACAAACTAAGAAGGAGACAGTCCATGCAGTAGCCCTTGGGCTGTCCAGAGCAGACAAGATGTTAAAAACGTGCTCTACAGCACAGCTGGGGTGAGTGGCCCTACCTGGAGTCCCTGGCAGAAAGCACCAAGGGAGACTCAAACTCAGCCCTGAGGGTTTTGGAGTCGGGGACAGAGAGGATCCGAAGCCTGATACACCTCAACTGACAAAGAGATCTTGGCAGCTTATGAGGGAGTTCAAGCTGCTTTGGCAGTGATTGGTACTGAAACACAGCTCCTCCTTGCACCCTGATTGCCCTGAGTGCTGGGATAGATGTTCAATAAGATGATCCCCTCTACACATCATGCAGCTCATGTCATGTGGAGTAAGTGGGTTGCACTGGTCACACAATTAGCTCAAACAGGGAGTCTCAGTCATCCAGGAATTCTGGAAGTGAGCCTGGCCAGAAGGCAAAGGTTTCTGACTGTCACCTGAGGAGGAGGGGATATGAGCTGAAGAGACTCCAGCATATCATAAACTACCAGCCCATGAGAAGCAATATGCCTTGTTCACTGATGGCTCCTGTCATCTTGTGGGAAACTATCAAAAGTGGAAAGCTGCTCTGTGGAGTCCGACATGACGAGTCGCTGAGGTTGCCGAAGGGAAAAGTGAATCCAGCCAGTGTGCAGAGGTCAAAGCCATCCAACTGCCCTTGGTATTGCTGAAGGAGAAAAGTGGCCAGTGTTCCACCTCTGTACCCACTCCTGGATGGTGGGAAATGCCCTCTGGGAGGGGATCACAGCAATGGAAACAAGTTTAGGTAAGTTTAGGGATAGGTTTAGGCTTAGGTTGAGGTTTAGGCTCCAGGTTACGGTGTGTTGCCATTGAGGTTCTTGTGCTGTCACAAGTGTCCCAGTGGCTGAGATGACCCGTGTGTAACCAGGTGAGGGTGAGGTGCATTAGGACTGGGGTTTGTGTTAGCGTTAATTTTGGGGCTATGGTGCTGTCAGGGTGAGCGTTTATGGCTCGGGATAGGTTTAGCTTTAGGGTTAGTTAGGGTTACTGCTGTGGTGAAGTTGAAGGATGGGTTAGGGTTAAGTTTAGGGTTATGGTTAGGGTTCTGTTTATGGTGAGGGTTAGCATGCCATTAGGGAAAGGTTAGGGTTGGGTTTAGGGTCAGAGTTAGGACTGGGGTTAGGGTAAGTTTGATGGTGATGATGAGGATTAGGCTAGGGTTAGGTTTAGGGTAAGGGCTACTGTACGGTTAGTGTTAGGGTGGAGGTTAAGTTTAGGTTTAGAGTTAGTGCTGTTTAGGATGAGTGTTAGGGTTAAGGTGAAGTTTCCGGTTAAGATCCCGGTTAGGGTTAGGTTTAGTGTGAGTGTGTCAGAGATCAGGTGGAGTTTTGGGCGTAGTGTTAGTGTTAAGGTTAGTGTTATGGTTTAGATGATGATGAGGTTCAGCTTAAGGTTCGGTGCAGGGTGAGGTTTAGGGTTAGGATTAGAGTCAAAATTCAGATGAGGATTAGTTTAGGATTTGAGCTATGGTACAGTGAGCTTTATTGTTAGGGTTAAGATTAGGTTTAGAGCTTCTACGTTTTGTATTTGGGTAAAGGTGAGGGTCAGGGTTAGTTTAGTTTTAGGGTTAAGGTTAGGTTAGGTTTAGGGTTATGGTTAGTGTTAACTTCAGTGGTAAGGTGCCTTTTGTTTTTTGGTTAGGTATAGGATTAAATTTCGGATAAATTTTAGGATTAGGATTAATTTTCAGTTTAGTGTTAGGTTTTGGAATAGGGTTGAGGTTAATGTTAGGGTAAGATGTAAGTTTAGTGTCAGGGTTAGGGGTTAAGGTTACGGTTAGGATTACGGTCAGGTGAAGGTTAAGAATGATATGAAGTGTTAAATTCACGGTCAGTGTCAGTGAAATACATTTGGGTTTGGTTTTGAGTTGGGTTTCGTGTTAAAATTTCAGTTTACAGTTAAAGTTCAGGTTAGTTTTTCTGTTAAGTGTTATGGATAGGGTGTAGGGTTAAAAGAGAAGGTTAGAGTGAGCGTCGGGGTTTGGGTGAGGTTCATGGTGTGTTTAGGGTCAGGTTTATGCTTAGGGTAAGCAGTTGAATGACCAAAAGCAGGGGATGTCTTCTAGAGATGGGGTCAGCATGGCATGCTGTGTGTGGGTCAGAGGCCTGTTCAGTGCAACACCTCCTGGGGCTCCCACCATCTAAAAGGACCCAAGATTCTCTGCATGACTCTCTCCTGTAAGTGTCAGCGCTCATGAACAGCATTTTCAAAGATACCTGTCAGTGTTTGAGTGCCCATCTGACTGGAATTACAATGACCCACTGGTGAAAAACACTCTCTCAGCACCCTTGGGTGCAGCTCCTCTGGACCCATGGACAGGTAAGGGTGTCGTTTGCTCAAGGAACCCTGGCCTGATCCCATTCACCACTGGTTCTTCTCTTCCAGAGTCCTCCATCAAAGCTCAGAGGCCTGGGAGACCTTGCTGGTGGTGACTGAGGCAAAGAGGTTGTTTGGTGTCTCCATCTCCTTACATCAATTCTTACTTAATTTAGCAGTGGTGATACAGAACTTTTGGTTCTTCTTTAGCTGTTCCTGACGTAGGAACAACTCATCTTGGTGCCCTAGAATTACCCTCTGAGTTTCAATTGAGTTTTGATAGGAACCACTGCTGTGCTTGGAGGATGCTGTCCTTGAAGACAAGACCAATCCAGGCACATTGTGAAAAAGATTGGTGTGTTCCTTGACACCATGGGTGTGAGACAAGACCCCCATGAGATGTGCTTTGTGTTTATACAGTGCCTGCAGCTATTGGGTAGCAGAAGGAAAAGACCTTGCTTCTCTGATGGCATCTGATGGCTGATGCCTCTGACTGATGGCAACAGTCAATGGCACAGGGCACCAAATCACACTCTCTGCAAGGCTCTCTGGGGTGTCTGTCCTGCACCCACCCTGAATGGGAATTGCTTTCCTGTATGCCCTGTGATTTCCCAGCCAGTGCAGTCAGTGGAGAGCCAGTACCTGCAGCTGATGGAGAAAGAGAGAGACTGAGCTGCCCCCATGACACATGGCTCCAGTTGTTCAGATGAATAACTCTACAGGCTGCCCTGAACATCACAGCTGGGGACAGGTTCAGTTGCACTTAATTTGGGCATCAGCTGTCATGTCAGTTGGTAAAAGATTATTCCCAGTGGCACTAAGAGGATTCCCCCAGATGTTGGCCTGTTGTGATGAACTGCTCCATTAGAGCTTGGTCATATCCTCCATGAGACCTGCACATATCTTCAGCCACCCCTGACACCTTAAATGTCACCAGGCATTGTGCCTGGACAGTCCAAGCCTGCCCTCCATCTCCATTAGCCAGCAAGGGAGCTGAGACAAGGAGCTCACAGGCATATTTTGTGCACACTTGAAGACCTGAGGCAAGAGGTATCCCACCTCCTGTGGCTTTGTGTTGTGCATGGGAGGGAGCTCATTTTCCTTCTAGCCCCAGGACTACAGTCCCACAGATGAGATGCTTTGATTGCTTCAGCTGCATCCCTTTCCTCAGCAGGGGTAAAGGAGATCCCTCCTGGTCATGGTCTAGTTGTCCTGTCTAAGGATGGGACAGGAAATGTCAGTCTTAGACCTCACTGTGAGAGGAAAAACGCTGCTACTAGAAAGAAAAATCTCTCTCCAGCTGGGCATGGGGACATCAATGATGGCTTCAGTCTGTTCCACAGCAGATTCCTCTGGAGCTCCAGGGAGACGTGGAGGGAGCCCAGAGGGGGAAGAGAAAGTGACGTCTTGGGCTGGTCCTCTGCTGCTGAGCTGGGCTGGGCTCCTGGGATGGAGGGAGCTCATGGCAACAAGGCAGCACAGCAAAGAGACAGCTCTGCCCAGGAGCAGCTCTTCTGCAAAGCACAGCAGGGCTGAGGGCACTGCCTGCAGGCACCGAGGGGAGAGAAGCGAGGCAGAGAGAGGTTGAAGGCAGTGTGGGGTGGGAGGATGCTGAGAGCTCACTGGAGGAGAAATCTTCTCAGCCCTTGATGTGGTAAGTCTGTGGCTGTAGGATAATGCAGGTGCAGTTCATGGTGGGATCTCCTAAAGCTGGGACATCCCAAAATTTCCAGGATCTGTAAACTCACAGTATCTCAGTTGTAGAGGAGAAGATCATGCTCCAGAGCAGGGTTTCCCTGCTGCACCATCAGAGAGACAGAGCATGACAGCTGCATTCTACTGGGGACAATGGCAGGTGTGAGCACCCAGGGGTGCCCAGGGCTGTCCTTCTGAGCAGGGTCTCTAGCACTAGGAAACTTTCAAGGGGATGTTTCAAGAGGAAGGTCAATGCAGGGTTTGCTATAAAGCTGAAGAGATTTCCCAGGGCTTTGTTTTCATTTTCCTGCTTTGAGGGCAGGGGACAGGAGGAGGGATATGGAGGGAGGGAAAGAGAAAGAGAAAAGCACCTTTCAGGTTGGAATAAGTCATTGAGACTCCTGAGCTGTTGCTCTGAGTACTCAGTACATCTGCTAGAAATCTCCTACAGTGCCTTCAGTCATTCTTCTGCCCGTGGACATCACCAGCATCACCTTTCTGGACCTATCAGGCTGTTCTGCCCCTTGAACCTCCAAACAGGTACCTGCACACAGCCAGTGCCCTGTCAGTGGGCAACTTTCTGTAGATGGGTGCACAGAGGTTGCAATGGGCTGACAGGGACAAGACATGTGACAGGGGAAATCCTTTCCAGGAGAAAAACCTCCAGGTAGCAGGGACACGATCAGGGCATGAGAGGAAGTTTAAACATGGAAATGTTGTGGGAGGGAGAATTAAGAAAACTCCATGTGATCACCTCCAAAGCAGAGCCCTTCTTCTGAGCAAGTCCCCTTGCCTCCTCTCCCACCCAGCAAAGCCTCTGTCCTCAGGGCTGTGGGGTCCAAGACATCAACCACCTCCTGTGAAGCCAGAGCTCCAGCAGAGCCATGCTGCAGCTCTCCAGCCAGGTGCCCATTTTCCTCAGCAGAGCACAGGGGCTGACAGCAACAGTCCAGCAATGCTCCTGTGGGGGTGGTGGTGTGCACAGCTGGGGAAGGGTAACGCTGTCTGCGTGCCCGGCTGCCTCTGCCCTGGCCTCTCCCAGCCCGACCCTCACTGCATTGTCCCCTGTTTCTTCACTTGTCTCTCTGATTGCTGTTGTTCTTTCCTTCTTGCTGTCAGGCTCTCTGGGAGTTTCAGCTGCAGAGTCACACAGGGATCTTCTGTTTCCTTTCCTGCAGGTGGTTCCATGGGAACAAGTGTCCCAGGTTACCTCTGACCTGTGGAGAGCTGGTCAGTGCAGTCTGTGGGGCTGGGATAGGAGGTGACAAACCCACCTGACATCACCTCTGTTTTATATTGAAACCCCTTGGAGAACACAAAGCTCCTACAACTGAGGAAATGCTGTTGGGTTTGTGAAATGAGCCCTGTGTGTCCTGGGCTGGAACTGGGGTGCTGAGACCTTTAGAAAGGGTGAAACTTTTAGTGGTCTGTGGTGGATCCCTCTGCTCTCAGCAATGTCTGGTGGTTTTTCAGTATAACATGGGATTGTGATCACCCTCCATCTCAGAAAGGTGCAAGCCCAGGGTAGCTGGGAGCAAGAGAGAGGGACAGAGCAGCTCCTCTCACTCTGCACTGAGCCTCAGGCATCCTCTTGCCTTGCGGGACTCGCTCTGTTCTCCCTGAGTGCAGCAGAAACGCTGAGGGTTTGACACCCAAGAATATTCACCAGGGGAGATGAGGGGAGCTGCAAAGAAACTTAGAACTCTTCAACTGCCTTTGCCATTCCCGTTCCTCAGCCCTGGGAGTGCAGGTGCTGACAAGCCCTTCTGCATTAGCAGTGGTTTCATGGGACAAAGTTGAACAACACCCACTTCTGCAGAGCAGGGCTGACTTCTGCAGAGCCCATGGGCAGATTTCCTACTCTCCTTGGCACACTGGGCCAGCACCAAGCAGGGCTCCAGCCACAGAGCTGCAGGAAGGTCTTATAGAAAAAGGAAAGGGTCCCTGTGTGCTACAGGGGAAGGGTTTATGGGAAATGGCTTTGATTTTGCTCAGAGAAATCTTGTCTAAATCTTCGCTGTTTTTTTTTCCTGTGACAGTGTTCCATGCCCAGGGGAAGCAGATGTTCAACGGCAGCTCCATCACCCAGTTCCTCCTTCTGGCATTTGCAGACAGGCGGGAGCTGCAGCTCCTGCACTTCTGGCTCTTCCTGGGCATCTACCTGGCTGCCCTCCTGGGCAACGGCCTCATCATCACCACCATAGCCTGTGACCACCACCTCCACACCCCCATGTACTTCTTCCTCCTCAACCTCTCCCTCCTTGACCTGGGCTCCATCTCCACCATTGTTCCTAAATCCATGGCCAATTCCCTCTGGAACACCAGGGAAATCTTCTACCTGGGATGTGCTGCTGAGCTCTTTCTATTTTTCTTCTTGATCTCAGCAGAGTATTTTCTTCTCACTGTCATGGCCTATGACCGCTACGTTGCCATCTGCAAACCCCTGCACTATGGGAGCCTCCTGGGCAGCAGAGCTTGTGTCCACATGGCAGCAGCTGCCTGGGGCACTGGGTTTCTCAATGCTGTCCTGCACACAGCCAATACATTTTCACTACCCCTCTGCCAGGGCAATGTCCTGGACCAGTTCTTCTGTGAAATCCCCCACATCCTCAAGCTCTCCTGCTCACACTCCTACCTCAGGGAGATTTATCTTCTTGTGGTTGGTGCCTGTTTAGCATTTGGGTGTTTTGTTTTCATTGTGGTGTCCTATGTGCAGATCTTCAGGGCTGTGCTGAGGATCCCCTCTGAGCAGGGACGGCACAAAGCCTTTTCCACCTGCCTCCCTCACCTGGCCCTGGTCTCACTGTTTATCAGCACTGCAGCGGTTTCCTACCTGAAGCTCCCCTCTATGTCCTTCCCATCCTTGAATCTGTTGGTGACAGTTCTGTACTCGGCAGTGCCTCCAGCAGTGAACCCCCTCATCTACAGCATGAGGAACCAGGAGCTCAAGGATGCCCTGAGGGAAATGTTAACTGGGTGCTATTCTGAAGCAATAAACTTCCTGTCTTCTTCTGCAAAGCAGTTACCATGTAACCCAGGGCAGGCCCAGCCTGTCTTTTGAATTGTTTTTATCTGCTTTTGACAGTGTGTTTTACTTGTGGTCATGTTGGCATCTCCTTTCTAATTCACTCTCTGCTTTTCTGACTGAGTAGCTGTGTAAATGGGGACCCCCGCTCTCTGTGTATTTCATCCAAATAAAGGGATTTCCAGTGTTTTTTTTGTTTGTTTGTTTGTTTGTTTGTTTGTTTGTTTTTTTCTCCTGAGTTTCTTCCTCCAGGACCTTTTGGAGCTGCAGGGAGAGTTCCAGTGTTTATAGATGAAAGGGAAAAAAGTCTCAGCATGACAGCACTGCCAGGGAGCACCAGCACTTGATCTTCACAGCTGTTCTCTTTCACTTCCACACTCTCTTTCTGAGCCCTTGTGTTGGTGGAAGGCCTGAGTGCTCTGCCAGCTTGGTCACAGTCCTGCTGCCTGGTAGTCCTGTGACCACAGGCAGGGACAGGCAATGGGCACCTCTGTGATAGAGCTGGCCTCCATAACAGCATTTCCAGAAAGAAAGGTGATCTCCTCAGGGCAGTGCCTGAATGCTCCCATCTTCTTCCAAAGTTTCTCCCAAGAATATTCCCACAAACGTGGCCTGCAGATGAAAACACCAGCATAGAGCTAAACAATGTGAGTGTGCAGGGTGTGGGGACGCAGCAGTGTCCGTGCTCAGCCAGGCTGCTTGTGATTGACCTGAAGCAGAGCAGGGTCTGCTCTGTGCCCGTGTTCACTGGACACCCTGGGGAAGCTGCCCCAGAACAATCAACATGGACCAGCTCCTCACAACCACCATTCCCAGCACTGGCCTCTCACCCCACCTCCAAGAGGTTCTTTGTCCCTCCATGGAAGGACACCACATGAGTAGGTCACAAGGCCATGTTTGCATTAGACAGATGAGATGTGAGCGTGCACATCATGTACATGGGGTGAGATAGAGCCCAGAGAGCTCAAGTGCCATCAGCTATTCCTACAGACACTATGAAGGCCTGTGGGAGAGACAGTGCCTCGAGGTCACTTCACGTTGAGAGCCACGTCCCGGGAGAAATCGCCTGAATGCAGCAGTGGGATGTGCTTCCTTGAACCAAGGTCCCTGTGTCCATTCCTCATGGTTTGGGGCACTACAGAGAGATGTAGAGCAGGGTGAAACACCACAGGGCTGAGGTTCCTCCCAGCCTCCTGGAGTAGCAAAAGGAAGACAGAGAGAAACTGTGTCTCTTGCCTCTGTGTGGAAAATCACAGAATCACAGACTCATAGAATAGCTTGAGTTGCAAGGGATCTTTCAAGGTCATCTAGTCCACCCCCGCCTTGCAGTGAGCAGGGACACCTTCAACCAGATCTGGTTGCTCAGAACCCCATGCAATCTGACTGTGATTATTTCCAGGGATGGGGCTTCTATAATCTCTCCAGCCAACCTGTGCCAGGGTTTCACCACCTGCATTGTAACACATTTCCTCCTTAGATCTAGTCCAAACCTCCCCTCTTTCAACTTAAAACCATTACCCCTTGTCCTATCCCTACAGACCTCATTAAAAATGTTGCCCCCACCATTCTTATAGCCCCACTTGAAGTATTGAAAAGCTGCAGAAAGGTCTCCCCAGAGCTTTCTCTTCTCCAGGCTCAACAACCCCAACACGATCACACAGTTGGCCTTCTGTGCTGCGAGTGCACCCTGCTGCCTCATGTCCAGGTTTTCATCCACCAGTACCCCCAAGTCCTTCTCCACAGGGTTGTGCCAAATCCCTCATCCCCCAGCTTGTATTGACACCGTGGGTTGCCCTGACCCAGGTGCAGGACCTTGCACTTAGACTTGTTGAACCTCATGAGGTTCATACGGGCCCACTTCTCAAGTTTGTCCAGGTCCCTCTGGATGGCTTCTTGTCCCTCAGGCACATCAGCTGCACCACTCAGCTTGGTGTCATCTGCAAACTTGCTGAGAGTGCACTAGATTGAACTTGACATTTCTGTGTGTGACATTTGACATGGTCTCCTGTGGTGTCCTTATGACCAGATTGGTGCCATCTGGGCTGAAGAGGTGGATGCTGGGTGGGAAGTTTGCTGGACAATCAAGCCCAAATGTCATCACTGGTACAAAGTCCTCCATGCAGCCAGTTACTAACTGCATCCCTCAGTGACCAGCACTTGGGCCAACACTGTTTAATGTCTTTAGTATCCCCTGTATGATGTGACAGAGCGCACTGTCAGCTCCTCTGTGGGTGATGTAAAGCTGGGCAGAGGCCTTGAACAACCTCGCCTGGTTCACTCTGCCTTGAGCAGGAGAGTCAGGCAAGAGGATGTTCAGGGATCTCCTTGAACCTGGCTTATGCTATGATTCAATGATTCTTTCTTTCCCTTGGAGAGGGTTTGGAAAACAGAATAGGCAAAGGAAGGAGAAAAAATAAAAGAGTTAAAAAGACAACAAGAAGACAAATGGGTTGGTTTGGATTCCCTGCTTGAAGGGTAGTTTCTGAGAAGGTAGAGCTTTCCTTGGAAGTGGGAAAAAGCAGGAAAGATAAAAAAAAAAAAAAAATACATGTCACAAAGTGCAACTTGGGAGGTGGAGACTGGATATCAGGAGGAAGAAATGTCACTGGAAGTGTAGTGCTGTGGTGCAAGAGGTCACCCAGGGGGAGTCTGGATCAGCCCATGGCTTTGTGTTTCAAAGAACAGCCAGTGCAGGTGGAGGCACATCAGGGAAGGTACAGAAATGCTGGGGTGAGAGCAAGGCAGGGAAGCAAGATGGGTGTCTACAGCCTGCAGGGAGAGAGGGGCAGGTGTAGGACAGTGTAGAACAGCCTGTGCTGGAGATGGCAAAGGGCGTTGGCAAGGCTGGAAGGCACCAAGAGAACCCAGGTCTTTGTCCCCTTGGCTATGGCAGTTGTCTCTGCCACTGAGGCCCATGAGAAGCCATGTTGTTCTCATGGCACTGGGGCCTCATTGCCTCCTTGGAAGCCCATTGGGAAGCTGGAGGTTGTAGTACCATCGCTGTCCTTCCCTCGGCCTAGTGATGAGGGGTGAGGATAAGGCCAAGGCACTTAATGCCTCTTTGCCTCCGTCTTTAACAGCCAGAGCAGCTGCTCTCCGGGTCAGGGTTGAGTTTCAGGACAGTTTCAGGTTAGGGTCAGGGTGAGGGTTAGGGGTCACATGAAGGTTAAGTGTTAGGGGTAGAGTTAGGAGTAGGGTTAGGTTTAGTGTCAGTTTTAGGGACATGGTTAGGCTTAGGTTTCGGTTTAGGTTGAGGGTTATGGTGTGCTGTCCTTGAGGTCCTTGTGCTGTCACAAGTCCCTGAGTGGTTGCTATGACCGCTGTGTAACCAGGTTAGGGCTTGGGTTTAGGGTTAGGTGCATTAGGACTAGGGCTGGTTTTTGGGCTATGCTGCTGTTAGTGTTTATGTTTTGGGACAGGTTTAGCTTTAGGGTTCCAGTTCGGCTTACTGCTATTGTTAAGCTGAGGGATAGGTTAGGGCTAGGGTTAGAGTTAAGTTTAGGATCACAGGCAGTGTTATCTTTAGGGTTAGGGTGCCATTAGGTTAAGGTGAGAGTTAGGGTTGTTAGGGTAGGGTTAGGGTTAGGGTTAAGGTTATGTTGATGATGAGGATTATGTTAGGGTTAGAGTGTCATTGGTGTAAGGTTAGGCACAGGGTTAGGGTTGGAGCTAGAGTCAGAGTTAGAGCTGGGGTCAGTGTTATGTTGATGATGAGGATTACGTTAGGGTAAAGGTTCAAGTGCCATTAGGGTAAGTTTAGTGTTCAGTGTAGTGTCACAATTAGGGTTAGGGTCAGTGTTATGGTGATGATGAGGTTCAATTAAGGTTAGGGTTAGAGTTAGGATCAGGGTTAGGGTTAGGGCTAGGTTTAGGGTTAAATTTAGTGTTAGGGCTCTGACACAGTTACCGTTAGGGTTGAGGGTAAGGTTTGTTGTAGAGTCAATACTGCTTATGACTATTGTTAGGGTTAAAGTGAGTTTTAGTTTTGGGGTTAAGGTTAGGGTTAGTGTTAGGGTGCCATTAGGGTAAGGACTAGGTTTTGGGCTTAGTGTTATTTATGAGGTTTGTCATGGTCAAGGTGATGATTAGGTCTGTGTTACAGTTAGGGTTAGGGTAGGTTTAGGATTAGGATTAGAGCCAGAGCTCAGGTGAGGATTAGGTTAGGTTTTAGGCTATGGTACAGTTAGTGTTATTGTCTGGGTTATGATCAGGTTTATGGCTTTTAGGGTTAGTATTTGGGTTAAGGTGAGCATCAGGGTTAGTTTAGGTTTAGGCTTCATATGACAGTTATGGTTATGCTTAAGGTTAGGGTTAGGGTTAGTTTTAAGGTTCCTTTTGGGTTATGTTAAGGTATAGGATTAAATTTAGGGTAAATTTTAGGGTTAGGATTTGTGTTAGGATTTTTTTTAGGGTTAGTGTTAAAGTTCAAATTAGGGTGATGGTTTATATTAGTGTAAGCGGTAAATTAAGTGTTAGGGTTAAGGGGTTGGAGTTAAGGTTCAGATTAGGGTTATGTTTAGGGTTAGGTTTAGGGTTATGGTTAAATGTTTGGGTTAGTTTTTGAGTGTAAAGTTCAGGTTTATGGTTAAAGTTAGGGTTAGTTTTCGTGTTAATGGCTATGGCTCGGGTTTAGGATTAAATTGAAGGTTGGGGTGTGCGTTAGGGTTAGAATTAAGGTTAAATTGTTGTTTTCCATTGGGTTAGGGTTATGGTTAGGGTTAGTGTTAGTGTTAGATTGAGTGTTATGGTGTCATTAGGGTTACAGTTAGGGTTAGAGTAAGGGTTAGGGTTAGAAATGGGGTAATTGTGTTAATAGTGTTAGGGCTAGGTTTAAGGTTAGATTCCCCAAAGTTAGAACCCTCTGCTGCTGGCTCCTACACCAAAGGAACCAGGTCTGAAAGCTCTTGCTGGTCCTTCTCTCCATGGGGTCACCACTTCATAGCCCTAACACACCTGGGCTTTGCAACTTGAGTGATGTCCTAGACCATGAATATGATCACATGTTGTGTTGACTGCGCTTCTGAAATTGTAAACATCTGCTGCTGGCTCCTGCACCAAAGCAGCCAGGTCTGAAAGCTGTTGCTGGATCTTTTCTTAGCCTGGCCACCCTTCCATAGCCACAAACACCTTGGGCCTTTGTACATTGCTGTCCCATCCCACTCAGTGGGTTTAGGGGGAGGTTGCTTTTGGATCTCACAGCAGTGACAACCATTACTTCAAGAGGTCCTATTAAACTACAATTTATTAAAAGTGTAGTAAAAAGTGCAGCAGTGTTACAAAAGGTAAAAAACTTGGCAACAAAAGCAACAAAGCAAATGGCTTGGTCAAGGAAACTTGCACACACCTGACACTTTGTGACAAAACTAAAACTTACAGCCACTTAGAAACACCAGCAATGTCATCACCTACAGCAAACTGAACAAGAACTATCAAAACTTGCCATCATTTGGCACCACTAAAAATTTATCACAGCACTAAAAACTAGTGATCACTCGACAATGCTGAAAACTTATATCCCTTATGTGCCAAGGATGGAGTTAAGCTGGGAAAGAAAAAGGAAGATTGAAAGAGCAAAGAGAACAAGGAGAGAGACAGAAAAGTTTCCAGAAAACACAAGATTGCCAAAGGAAAAACATAAAAAAAGAGACAAGTTACAGCAAAGTTCAGTGCAGCCATTCTAGGACCCTTGGCTGGCAGGCACCCACACTGCCATTATTAATTCACCTTTTCATAGACAAAAGTTCTCAGGTCTCCACCTGACTCTCTTCAATCAGCACATGAAGTGCCAGGTGATGTGATGTTGCATTAGAAGGGGTGGGGGCTGGTAACCATCTTTGTGCACATGCAGCAGCCATTTGGTGACTTTGTGGGCCCCTGGGACTTCCTTACCAGCAAGGGAGTAAGGAAGGGAGTTGGCGGGGTGTCCTTCAAACATCCCACAGCTTCTCTTGTCAGACACCTGGAAGATGTGAGCTCATCTCTAACTATCAGTGAGGCTGCTCATCCTTTGATTAGCAAGGCTGCTCACCTGTAGAGACAATTGGTCTTTTTCCAAGAGGATATTTGAGACAAAGCACTCCCTGTTCTGTCTCTGACAGATGTCAAAATGGGATGAGGGCAGCGGTGGCTGTGTCCTCATGGTGTAAGAGTAGCAACAGATCAGAGGTAGCTGTGTCCATGTGATGTCACAGTTGAAGGAGGACAGTGGTGGCTGTGTCCTTGTGACATCACAATGGCAGGAGTGCAGGTGTCACTGTGTCCCTGTGATGTGAGAATGGCAGGAGACATTTTGATTTTTGTGCACCTGCTCACTGGCAGAACATGGGAAAAGGAAAAGTCCTGGACTAGGGATCAACATTCCTTAGCATCTAGACAATGCTGAATGATTGACTCTGAGCACTCCACCCTATGTAAAACTCTCTGATTAAAGCCAAACAACCAGTGTCTTTTAAGAGACAGACAGATAACACAGATTTGATGGGCTTAGTGCAAACTTGGCCATCCAAAAAGAGAGCGTTTCACTGGAGCTTTGTACCCTGTTTTCCTCCATGAGGAAAGAGTGGACAACACCTCTCAGGATGATTCACTCTGTGACAAGAGTGAGAGGTGGCATGGACAATCTAGGGGAGGGAGGTTTTGGGGGCCCTGGGCTCTGTGCAAGATAAAAAAAAAAAAAAAATCCTTTTTAATGCTGTAGGCTCCAGTATGATGGAAGTGTTGAGAATAATTTTTAAAAATGAAGCAACAAAGAAACAGCATGAAAGATGTAAAGTGAAAGAAATATCCTGTGTTAAATTTAAGCTTCAAAATTGTTGATGTTGTTGTCCTCCTTGCTTTGTTGTCTTCTGTTAATATTTTAGTCTCAGGGGGATTTTGTGTACAGCCTTTGTTTGCAAAGAATTGTGACCATAAAGCTGGGGTGGGATGGAGTTACAGAAACACAGGCACATGGTGCCAGTTTAGGTGCCCTGGGACCCTCTGCCCAGGCTCCAGCTGCAGCTTCCAAGAGTGTCTCATCTCCAGCAGGTCCTCTGTGACAGCTGCCAGTCCCAGGCTTGTGCTGCAGAGACACTGGGCACTCTGCAGGCAGCACTGGATACTTATGGTCAGACACTGGAGCACTGCCTGAAAACCTGAGGAGGAATTTTTGCATCTATGAGCATGACCTCATCAGGTGAAAGAACTGAGTACTTTTAATCAAATGTCAGAGCTTTCCCAGGAGATCAAAATGAGGAGTTTTCAGGAGGTGCATGAATAGCAAGAGGAGAACTATTGCCCTTCCACTGCCTTTGCACTGGCAGTGCTCTCTCCATTAGGCTGTGCATTTCATCTCCCTCACCTGTCACCTATTTCCACCTGTCCTAACACAACTGACCATGTCTGAAGTCACCTTTCCAGCAGCCTACCTGCACAGAAGCCCTTGCAATTGCTCTCCACATTGCCTTTCCCTTCACTCTTTGATCATTCAGGCACCGCTCAACAATCCAGTTGCTTCTTTGAGCTTCAGGGAGTTAAAAGCTTGCCTGTGCCTCAGTGATCTGTCTAATTAGGCCTTTGGTCAACTCTTTAATTGTGTTTCATTTATAATTTCCTATAAGCTCAAAACATCTCTTGCATGGTTATACCTTGTGGAAAGTGAACCTCATTGGTGGCAGCTTGAACTTGGCACAGAGATGAGGAGTGGGTTTAGTTTTAACAATGAATCAGATCAGTTCTGTTTGT